>JAQFZE010004704.1:0-10960 GCA_034695245.1 Dicyrtomina saundersi | reverse complement strand
TCTAATTCCACGTTTTCGAAAAGGTGCAAAATGTTCTAATTCCATGTTTTTAAAAAGTGTAAAATGTTCTATTTACATATTTTTGAAAAATGCAAAATGTTCTATTTCAGTGCTTTGAAGACATGTTTCAATATTTTTGTAGATAGTGGATATTGGTTTTAGCTACAAATGGATATGGGCCACATTGGTTCTTCACAGACGATATATAAGTTTTACTGGCTAAGATAGAATGGGAATGAGAAGCTATATACTCCTGAAAGTTAAATATATAAATGCGTAAATTAGATAAATAATTTTATAGATAACGAGCCATTCGAGTCAGCAAAGGCATATTCCAAGCGACTCAACTGCACAGGTGAGACGAGCGTGGAGATAATTAGTTGCTTACGTGCTGTGTCTGCCGAAGATATTGCTTACGCAGTGTACGAAAGTTTGGTAAGTTCAAAACACTGGTGTTTATTATATTATACAATTTATTTTATATTATTGTAATTCCCTAGAATAGAAATATAACACTGCCTCTCAGCATCATGCACATGAATGGTGAATGTAATTTACGAATTCAAATTAATTCATATGCATGACTTTGATTTTTAATTCTTCTCTAGATAAACGAATTTTATCATTTCGGAATCGAGCTGCCATGCTCCACTCCTGTGATTGAACCGAATGTACCCGGTGCATTTATAACTGAAGATCCTTACAAATTATTATCCGAGGGGGACATTCCAGATGTTCCAATTATTATGGGAGGAACCCTTTCAGAGGGATCATTCGTCCTGGGAATATTTTATTATCTTATCTGGGCTAATAATGGAGCTCTTGATAGTCCCATGTACGTTCATGAAAATCTTATTCCAGATCTACTCACCACTTTTGGTGTTGAGGACCCAGCAATTTCTGAAACAATCGCTTTAGCATTTATGCCTGGCTCTAAGAGAGATAATTTTACTGAAATTATGCCCGATTTAGTTGATGTAAGATTTACTACTGTCAATCTGTAACAGTTATTGTTTTTGCATTTTAAGTCATTGCACCACTGTCACGAAATATTGATATTTGGAAGTTTTAAAATATTATAAGAAATGAACATGTTTTTTTTATTGTTGTAGGTGATTAGTGTATTTTTCAACAAGGCTGCCATTTTACGAACAGCAGATATTCTGAGTCGCCGTCTATCCAATGTGTACCTCTACTCTTTCGAGCAGGAAAGCAGGAATTCTTTCTATAACCTTTTATGGGCCTTCGTTAGTAAGTTCCATGCTTCATAGTTTTCATTTATGTACTTAACGATTCAGCACTGGTTGTATTTGTATTTAATATTTTTGTACATCCGATACTAGCCATAATTGGGTTATTTTGTGTTTTACATAGTTCCAATTTTGGGTGGTGAAAAACCTCCAGTTGATGGCGGCATTATGCACGCTGACGACCTGATGTAAGTATATAGCACTTTGCTTCATAGCACTTAATCAACTACTCTTCTTAAACCAATTTAATTTTAGTCTTACAATATGCAATATTCATATTCATTACCCTTGTTTGAATAATTTTGGAAATTTTGAAATACCTTAAACTGCAACCTTAAAAATACAATACACCATATTAAAGCCATCAAAGATTACGTAACAAATTTGATATGGGATATTAAGTGCATCCAGCAATATCTATTTTCCCTAAAATAAAGTGGCTGCCAAAAATCCCTGCTTTACTAGTTATATATAAATATATATTACCTATCAAATTGCACTATGTGCCATGCACTCAAGTCTAATCCTTTTTATTTTTTATCAGGTACATGTTCAACTTCCCATTTCTCCCAAGTGTAACTGACTTACAATTCACAAAAATCTTCAATAAAATGTGGACTGACTTTGCCACCACAGGGTGAGTTGCTGTTTAAAACACAAATTATTTACTATTACTCATTGCTAAAGTACGTACAAATTACATAACCGTCGGAATTTATCTTTTTCAGAACTCCCACCCCGCCGGAGACTGCTGCTGATTATGTCAACTGGCCAACGTACAGTGTTCAAAAGCAAGATTACTACCGATTGAGCTTGAACGCATCTGTGGCAACGGATTTTACAAAAACATTCAGACGACCATATCATTAAACTAAAAATAACAGTATTATTGCTATGCATAAATCAATTTATTGTTTCACCTTATGAACCAATAAAATGCATGGTTCTATAGGTACTATTTATACAGTCAAAATACTTTGGGCTGTATTATTATTAGGCAAAATTATGGGTGATATTAAACGGGGAAACGAACGCCCGACACCTAGAAACGTTTTATAATTTGACTTGACTTCAAACTTCAAATGAAGGCCTTTTAAAATCTATGTTGAATACTTAAATAGGTTATTGATTATTTTATTGTACATCACATAGCGTCACTACTAAGAATCAGCTTTAATATTACAGACAAAAGAAATAGGTTACGACTGCGGTTGAAATAGTTTTTATTTTAAAATTTACAAAATCCGATTGCAATGCACATACTGCGCACATATTATATATTGTCTGGAGCAATAATTATTTTCCTATTTGAATTGAAAACAATTAGAGTCGACTTGATTGACCGACTCAATATTTATATTTGAGTGTTATACTACGCAACTTTTAGGGGCCAGATTCGATGAGGAAATATAAATCACGTAATCTGTGATTTGGATTATGAGCCATTATGAGACCATACTAGGTAATGAATAAATGTGCCTAGCCTAAATGTAAACTAAATGTCATACACATGTCACAGACTGCAGATTGCTAATTTGCAAATAAATCTGCCTAATAAAGTGCCTACATGTAAAGCAATATTTATTAGTAACTAATAGCACGTTACCTTAATACATTGGGCCGCACAATCATAAATAATTTTAAAGTTATTCGAATTCCTTTAATGAAACTATGTAGGTAGATCTAGAATCTGATTAATACCTAATGTGGATACACGTTTTACACAAGTGGAAAGCAGTAAAAAATGATCAGTGTTACTTTACCACTTTACCTATACCTAATTATAATATATAGGTAAATAATACATACCTACAAACATATGAAGAGAAAAAATTGAATACGTCAACAATAAGAATATAACTGAATTCATAATAATAAATCTCCGGTCCGGTGTATTTGTCTCGTTCTGTTTTTTTCTGCTTACTTAGGATGACGCCCCAATTTTTCGTACCCGATCTAATCTTCCATGTGAAAATGGTCTGAAGGGGTGACGCCAATTGTGGGGTGCGTTAAAACCCCGGCCACGGCCAACACGCGAATGAGAGGAAATTTTTGATCTGCACCTGGATTTGTAACTTGAGCTGAACTCGAAACTAACTGATGATTTTGGGGCTCTTTTGAAAGAGGAAGTGGATCCTTTACGGGGGGAAGTTCTATTGTTGTCTGAGCTTCTTTCTTTCATGAAAGGACGCAACGGACGCATTCCCTTGCCTTTAACTTTAGTTATGTGAACCTTAATACGTAATTATGTTACATTAATCAATTTCACAGCCTGTCAAGTTTGAAAATGTGTGTGTTAAGTAAATTAATAAAAATGACCCAGTCAACATTTCGTATGCTACAAAAATACCTGTTTCCCAAAAATGACTTGCTCTGGATATTTCAGCGATTCCATAGTGGCTTCCAAGTCGCAAAATGTTACAAAACAGTAGCCTACAGAATCCGTACTAGGGACTGCATGCATGTGCGTTTGGACGTCTTCTACCTGGAAACAAATGATTTACGCGGCATCAGAGTTAATTCAATTAGATAAGCTCCGCAAGCTTAGGAGCTCATTACTAGAGCTCATTGCTTTCTTAGTAATAGAACATTAGTAAATTATTGACGGATATTTACCCCAAACTACGGACTCCATTTTTTAGCTAATTTATATTATAAAATGAGCGCTTGCATCGAAGCACTTGCATATTTTAGGGTTATCCCAAAGGCGATTGGTTACATTGCCCCTTATCCCAAATAGATTAAGCGGTGCTTCTGGTCAGAGTGTGTACCTTGTTTGTATTGGTAAAAGTTAAAATAGAGAAAAGTAAGTACAGAGATTTAAAGATCAACTTACCAATCCAAACCGAGCAAAATGCGTCCATAACTCAAGTTCCGTTATTGGCACATGCAGTCTCACAAAAATCTGTCGTTGAGTCTTAGGTATTGCAAGTGAACTGCCTGATTCTTGTTTGGGAGATCTTGTATAGTGAAGATCTTCCCTTGTCTTATGGGCTATATCTGATTTAAACTCAGTCTTTGTCTTGGTTTGGTCACTGATTCGAGAAGCCATTGGGACAGGCACAACTGGTACTACTAGACAGTCAATGTTCTTCTTGAGTAAATCTTGATGTGATTTCCCGAATTTTTCAAAAATAATTACAGCCTCATCATCTTGAGGTTGCAATGAAGTTCCCGTCTCAGCTTGAAAATTTTGAACCAAAGGAATGCTAGTATTAGAAGTAGGAAGGGCTGATACAGATTTCACTTGTGGCTTTCCATTGTTCATGATCAGGACCAATCCATTAATGTCCTTTTTAAGCCTGTTTTGAAGTTCCAGTACATTGGCTGGATCACTGAAAACTTTTTCAATCAATGTTATTTCGTCGTCGCTTTCTCTCGCAAAAATATGCTTCAGGAGATTAAACGTGTCAGAAGTCGTCCAATCAGAATTTGCTTCCGCATCTGGGCTCGCGATGATTTCCATGTTAGTTTGTCTGAGTGTTTTATCTTTTTCATGAATTTCAGTTAATTGAGTTTCAAGTTCAAGATGCAGTGGATTTGGATAAACTGCTTGCTGGTCAGTCGGGTCATGATTTGTTATCATTGTCTCATCAATTTCAGCCGGCTTTGCATCGCTTTTCCTGAATTTGCGCTTGCTTGGGGGTCGACCTTTTTTCTTTTCTAGAGTAACCGCAGCACTAAATTCTTGATCCTTGTTTTTGTTGAGATGATTCATTTTTCCGTTTTCATGCTTCCGCGTGTCGTCATGTACTAATATAGATTTGCGCCGTGGTCGCCCTCTTTTTCTTGTCAACCTTGTTGTGTCCTTTTTGAAATCCTTCATTTCTGTACAAAGTAGCTCAGAGACGTTTTCATTGATTTTTGGTTCATCAATAATTTTTGAACTAGCAGTTTCTTTTTCTTTATTAATGATATCATCTACTGCCAGCGAGTCCTGATTGGTCTCTGTTTTGACTTTCTGAAGGATTTCCTGAACCTGCATTTGAGCAATTATAGAGGATAATTAACTTTGGAAAACTATAATATGCTAATACATTAATTCAAAATATAATACTATATAACACATTCAGTTACCACCTGACTTGACAAATCTCATCGACTCCCAAGCTTCCCCCTAATAAGATATGTATTAAATACCGTGCCTTAAAGCACCAAATAACTTCAAATTCTCTTTTAACTTCCGCGTCCCCAATAACTCTCTGGATCTTAAGCACTGAATCAAATGGAGAAAATTTTTCCTATACTCGGGTTTCTAATTGCTCCCGTCTCCCGTAGCTCGGCCAGATCGTTATTTGGAGATTAACGGTATACATTTTGTGTATACGCTAGTACCTACTTATATAGCATATCCGTGCATACGCACAAAATTTTCAAAAAAAACAAGACATGTGCAATTGATTGTTTTACGCCCTCGCAAGCTTTAAAGTCTGGAATGAAAGGGTAAAGGATATTTGCCTTTGAAATTTGTCAAGAGAAAATACAAAATCTTTTTGGTATTTACAATACATGTCGACATAAACTATGGTACGCATAAAGTGGTACTCTAATTTAGTTAATTTTAAATCAATTACTTTATCGCAAAAGGCGGAGAGACGAATATTGTTGTGCGGAAAATGTTGAAAAGCATTGATTTGTAATTCCACACCGTTCAAGATAGAATGGCAGTTTTTAATTCTTTCCTGCACAGCATCCTAAATAAACAGAAAAAATTTAACTTATAAGCATTATCAATTTTATTAACTTATCTAACATTAACAAATAAATATCAACTGCTCACACATGATCTGCACTACTAATAGTACTAATTAGACACATGGAATTTCATTCTCATAAATCAGCAGTAATAATCTGAAGTAAATGTGAAAACTTTACAATTACCACTGTCGAAGACAATTTGGATTGTCTGAATTCATCACTGCATACATTTCCCAACGAAATCGATTCGGATTTGTTGGATTTGAGCTCATTGTCTATAATGGATTTGATCTGTATAAATGGCGAAGAAACAGTTACAAATTGGTTGACCATACGAAATAATATACATTAGTATAACTATGTATATTATTAATAAGCATTCAAGTATCAAGAACACCAAAAGCCGAGTAATTACGCTGATCCTTTACTCAACATTTCCAGGTGACGCAACAAGCAGCGCAGGGAATTGAGAATAAAAAATGCTGCATTACTTATTTTGTCGACTGAACAATCAAAGCTGATATCAAAAACTTAATATGCTTAGTGAACATTGTATTTCAAGTTCCTTAAAACTTTTAGTTTACTTAGTAGGCAGGTAATTATAATTAAGTACCGGCCTACGAAATTATGGAAAATTTTCATTTACAATTGATAGGACATTACATAACTACTAGGAAGGAAACTTACATTCAGGATAAGAACTGTCAGTTGTGGGTTTTCTACAAGACCAAATGTGTTGAAAGCATTGATTTGATCGTTGACAGCTCTCACTGCAGCCTCCAGTGTCTCTAGAGACTTCATAGCCGCTATTCAACAGTGTGACAACTACGGCCTTGGTCCTTGGTACACTGATCAATGTGAGCACATGCGATTCCTAAAAATAAAAATAAAGTAAATCTTTCAGTTCAGCTCCGTAGTTTCTCTCTAATACGCAAGTTAATTAACCATAACCCAACAACAACGGGTGACGGGTGTTCACAGTTACCGTTACCGACCTGATGATTGCCTACAAACAAAACAACCAAATCGGTCGGTCACCAATTGATTTTATTACTGCTACGGTATCGCACCGTGTAGACTTTAAATGATGTTATTACAGAATATAACCTTTGACCAGAAAGAAAGATCAGAAAATGAGAGCTTCGGTGACCGTCGGAAATCGGGTGTACAGTACAGACACCAGTGCCACCGTGCTTAATGAAAAATACAAATCGGTGGCCTCTTAACCGTTGAACACCCGTGCCTACAACATATTTTGGAATATTTAAGCAAAATACGGTAGGTATAGTACTACTTTCAACTTCAACTAAGAACTTACAATTCTGGGAATGAGTTACTAATCATTAATTTACGTCCAGCTTGTCGCTGAATTGAAATCTACTTCGCTGGTGGCAGTGGAGGACGAGGATGAATTGAGAGTACCTGAGACGAATTGTGAATTATAAAATTACAAAGGTCCTTCCAAGTCCAATTCAGTTGAAAGTTGAAATAGAGATCCTTTGAATGAACCTGTTTCAAGTTTACAAAATTAAAAACATCAACAAACTTCAAAAATTCAACACTCAACGGTTGACGGTTTATTAACAGTTTAACAGTTCTGTTTTTTTTTCGGAAACACCCGGATAGAACGCTTGAACTTGCCGCACGTATGCAAATTAAACGAAAATGATGCAAATTGGGTACTTGCAAATTCCAACGGACAGAGAGCAGGGGCATCGTGCAGTAACAAGTAGCAAGAGTAAAAAAAACTTATGCGCAACCGGTAAAGTCATTTATAACGTAAAAACTACTATTATAATAGGTAAGTACTATAAGTACTACTTTAAGTATAACCAACTTTTAGCTATTGCCTCTATTCCTGCATGCTCTAGTTTTAGCCTGGTATTATATTAAGTCAAAATAATAAATAAATAGTAACTAACGATAAGTAATTACATCTATAACTACTTACAACCTTAAGTACCGTAAAGCTTCTAATAGAAGCCCCCGGCTTCTATTAAAAACAGGTCCTCCTACCCCCGGCCTGTATTAGAGACCCGGCTTCTATTAAAAATTTTATGTTTTGAACCAAAAAAATACAACGCAACCTACCATGCGCGTAGCAAAGTTTCACTACTACTGAAAATTAAATCGTTTTTATTACGCTAGATTCGAAATTATTGCTAATTTAATCAATAATTCATGGAATCAAGTGCTATTGGTAGAAAGGCATACTTTTATTTTATTGGAGACCCGGCTTATATTGGAGACCCGACCTGTATTGGAGACCCGGCTTGTATTGTAATTTAGAGCCATCACCCCGGGCCTCTATTAAAGACCCGGCCTCTATTGGAGACCCGGCTTCTATTTGGAGCTTTACGGTACCTCCCAATTAAATCAGCTACCGGAGCGGAGTGAGTTAACTAAAACGAGAGACAAATGTACGGCGTTCGTCTTATGACAAATGCATTTAAGTATGTAATTTATTATTAATTATTCAATCCTATTCATTACAAAGTGACATTATTTGCATGTAAGTAAAAACAGGTACCTACTTAAATAATTGTCTTAAAAAAAGGCAAAAAAAAAAGATACATTCTTCCCGTACATTTTTATCCTAATTTACATTTCACTGGTAGTACTACCAGTGAACTACTATACGAGTTTACTCGTTTGAAACTGCCGTGTTATTAGTTATTACAGTACACTCATTCATAAATAGTAATGCCAACTTTTGTTTCTACATCAGTCATGGTCATGGGTAGGAAAAGTCCTAGGTTTGGTCGTGGGTATAGGAAAAGTCCGGGTAGGAAAAGTCTGGGTAGGAAAAGGCCGGGTAGGAAAAGTCCGGGTAGGAAAAGTTCGTTTATCATGAATTTTCCTTACATTTAAATGGATTTATTGACAAGACTTACAAGCATGATTGCCCCAATTTTTTAATCCTTCGCCTTCATGCATTCAAAAAATAATGAGCTTTCAAACGAATCATAAAAGCATTTGACTAGTGAGGCAAGTAGTACTAGCGTTTTAGGCTGCACATAGGCACCAATTTTTCATGCTCACCATAAGCGGTTAAAAAGAATTTGCCAATGCCGATGGCCGATGGTAGATCCCTCAAATCTTCCCCCAATTATTTAATTAGAGTATATTGTAATTATGGTGCTATCGTTACATGCTCTAATTAATTAAATCTGTTGGCATTCATTAAACTCATCAAGAAATTACTGATTGTCACCAACATCAAAATCTATCATGTTGACAGTAAGCACATTTAATTTCACTGTTTTCTTGCTATTATTCGACAGAATACATTTAATGTAGCACTTAAAGGTGAGTGCTTTAGAGTGCAGAGAGTGTATGTATACCGCAAGATATCCGTGTTTCCACGGATTATATTCATTCTGTTTAGTCGAATAAAAAACCACTCCGCCGGTGGTATCCTGGAAACTTGGGACAAAACATCAAATTATTGATTAGCTAGGAGAGAAATCTGCCGCAGGTACTGAGGAAACTGTATGTATTTAAATAAGAGTGCGGGTATTTAAGAAATATAACACATGCAAGTAGTATACAAAACCAAAACATAAGTTTTTTTCTTCATCTGCGCTGCATTTTAAAATGTTTATACCCATATTGCAGTAAATCAGTTTCGAAACCAAAACAGCCAGCCGTTCATATATAAAGTGCCTTCCAAAATTCAAATAAAACTTAAGTACAGGGCTTTTCAAAAATTTTCCTGTAGAGTTTATTCTTGTCGATGTGATAATTATTACCACTACCTATTTATACTGAATTCCAAAGGTTGGTGTGGACTAAAACTTTTGATCATACCGCAGGTAAATAAGTTTTGGTTCCTAAAATAGATATAACTCGAAACGTATAAGTAGTTTTATTATTAGTGATTTAAAAACCTTGTTCATTTATACAACAATAATGTAATTATTAGAATAGGATAAAATTGTGATTTTAACAAATATTCGTACTAACGATAAGTAACGATTTTCAAAAGTCAAAAACTTTTTACAATTTTATTATCAATTTATAAAAGGTACAAAATTATGCTCTAATTACATAGTTTTTAAGGTGAACAATATTGTAATTGCATAGCTTTCAAGCTTCAAAGTGCTCTAATTCACAATTAATTTGTGAATGTTTAAATGAGTAATATTTTGTAATGCATTACAATTTACTATATTTTCAGTTTAATGAAGCCGAAATATAATATCACTGGCAGGATTTCGACCATAACAGGAAGTGGAAACGGAGCATTATCGGAGATAGATAGAAATTTACCTTCATCAATAGTAAATATTCCAGGCATGTCATTATCTTCCACATCAACATCTACACGTTTGTCCAAGACAAATAAGCACTCACTATCATCGTCGACATCGCCAGGGGTAGGAGGGGCTATAAGAGAGTTAATTCCCAGGCAGGGCTTTCTGCACTGTGAGGACTCACTCCACTTTGTTCTGTGTAAACCGAAGTTACTCCCATTAAAATCCTTCACTTTTGAAAAGCTGGAGAAGATACAACAGGACACAGTTGAGAGAGCCAAACAAGACATGAGTGCGACCAGCTTAGACTAAACAAAACGGCAATATTTTTTTCTAAGTAATTACTGAACTATCTTATTTGTAATGATTGTGGTTAAGGTAATCGAATCACATAAACCCACATTAAACAATAAATAGTGTTACATAGTCGTCACGTAATTGAGATTTAGCCTACAGACCCAGCAAACCACGGAAGGCAAATAAAAGTACGTTTTTGGTCAGATAATGAGTGGCTGGTCGGAACACGGTTGGCCATGGATAAAAGTCTGGTTTTAAAGTCCAAACACTAAAGGCCAGACATTATAAGACGTCAAATGGCCCTGAGGAGGCTTATTCTGTTGGCCCATCGTCCGAAAAGTGTCCGTGAAAAAGGCAACATTTTCCACTCAAAATCTGCTAATAAGCCACCAGAGTTTTTCAGTCAGGAATAACGGGTGGGTTTAAGTTGGTGGCCGCGGGTGGACTGACAGTAGTTTT
>JAQFZE010004703.1:0-10960 GCA_034695245.1 Dicyrtomina saundersi | reverse complement strand
ATATTTTCCCGGATTTTACGAAAATTAAATATTACTTATTTTAAAAAAATTATTTTAAATGTAATATATAAACACATTCACACAAATATTTTTTAAAAATAGAGCAGAAAACAAAGTTATCCCGTTGAATTTCTCTAAACATTTTTCGTATAGTCGGACCAGGAAAATATGGTCTGGTCTGGTCTGGTCCAAAAAAATCTGGTCTGGTCCAAAATCCTCGGACCAGACAAGACCAGACTAGACCGGACCAGACCACACCAGATTTTTATGGTCCGGACTAGACCATTTCGATCACTAGGTTAAAATTTAAAACTGTTTGAAGGGGATCTGTAGATTGTTTTATTCGAATAACTTTATTTACGGAAGACGCCTATTATACGAATGTATGTGACATGTGTGTAGTTTAAAAAAGTTGGAAAAATTTAGTGATGGATTCGTGAAGTTCTGTCAGATGAATGACGTCATAAAAAAAGTTGATTATTTTTAAAGAGGAAACGTGTATTGGTGATATCTAAATGACTTTATTTGCGGACGACGCCTTACCATCGACGAATAATCTACAAATGTATGTTGCAGGTAGTTTAAAAAATTTAAAAAGGGACTCTGTACAATATTATTGTTTGTATGACATCATTTAAGGACGACCTCTAACTATCAATGAGCCATGAACCAATGTGTATATGAAGAGTAGCAAAGAAAGGTTGAAATAGTTTAAAGTGGATCTGTAAAATGGTGTCATTTAAATTAATTCATTAAAAACAAGTTAAAATAGTTGAGAGGCGGCGTGTAAAATAGTGTTATTAAAATGGCGTCATTCCTGGATGACCTCTATTATCCAAATGTATGTGACAAGTATTGCAGAAAATTTAAAATGTTTGAGCAGAAGTCAGTAAAATTGTGGTATTTGAATGTCACTTACGGACTAACCCTTACCACTATGGTTCACCGACGACGCTTGACAAATTAAATGATTAAAGTAGGTAAGTAGTTCTTAAACTTTAGGACGGGATTTTTATTGTGATTTAATAATAATAATAACAAGAATGATTTATTGCCCACATGTTAATTGCATACATGAAAACAGCACCCATTTAGGTTATTCAGTGCAAGAAAAGAAATAACAGAATATTGAATTCAAAGATAGCAGGATTTACAGATCAGCGTAATTGAGTTGAGTAGATTCTTGTATTTGTCTAGTATAATTTAAAGTTTTTTGTAAGCACATGCAATTTGTGCATTTGATTTGCATGTATTAACACGTATTTCTTTGAGTTTTGTAATTTTTCACTCCTGTGTGTGTTAACTTGGGTCGATTTAACTGCTGATTGTGAAAGAATGATATGTTTAAGCAACATTTAAAAGCAAAACAGACCTGCCTGCTCACGTTCACGGTCGTTTGAAAGTTGTTTCAGGAAGTTGGTTTGAAACAGCGACCTGTAGTGTACGGCCAACAGATGGGCAGCCCAACAGTGAAATGCGTGAATGTTAAATGTGTATGTTAAATATGCGTGAATGCGTTAGGCATTCGTCAGTCTGTTAAGTAAGCGTTACTGCGTTGAAAATAAAATAAAACGGTTAGACATTCGGTAATCCGTTAGTTAAGCGTAATTGAGTCTTATATGCGGTAATGCGTTGAATATGTGATATTGCTATTTAAATATGCGTCAACCAGATTAAGTATGTGCGTATGCGTGTTAAATGCGCTCAGGCGTTAAATTGGTTGGATTTCGTTTAAAATGCGATAACGAACCTAATATGCGTGATGCGTTTATAAAACTCATACGTTAAATTTGCACAATCGCGTCAAATATGCTCTTGTCACTTGTAAGTGCGTTTATTTAATCTATCTGCTTAAGTGTGTCACACAATCTTTATGCGTTAAGTATAAGATTAGGCGGTAAGCATGCAGTCAGTTGATTACTATATGCCATGAGTCGTTTGTAGCAACAGTCTTGTATTTTGATCCGAGAAAGCTAGAAACTGACCGATCTGTCACATTTGACATAACGGTCCCACAAAAACATATATCATGAAAGCCAAAATGTAAGTATGTGATATATTCAACTTAGATCGCAGCTGGAAATGAATCTAATTATGTTTCGTTATATTTAAAAAAAAAATCAATTTTTTTTCTGCAATAATAAATAAATAAAGTAATTGTTAAACTTTTTTTTCTTTCAAAATTGCTAGTCATTTATCTTAAAATGCAGCAACCAGCAACAGGTAAGTGCGTAAGAGCAACTTTCATTAGTTTGGAATATTTTTGACGCAGTATGAACCTAATTTTTAAAGCAACTTTATATTTTTAATATTTTTTTAGTGAATACAAAATTGCTTTTTAAAAAGCAGACAAAACAAGTTTAAGAGCAAGAGAAACTTTATTAAATCACGGATGCACAATTGCAATAGCTATAAGGCTTAGTATACATACTAGCGTTTTTTAATTAACAAAAATGGATTTGGTAAATTTTATTGCAAGTTGTTGTTAAAGAGTATGCAGATCATTTACATATGCAGTAAAATTTGTATAATTTTGTAGTGTACTAGTTATATGTATAATTAAACAAATGTTGTGTGCTAACATGCGCGTTTTTCCGTCAATGTTTAAAACTATTTTTAGGGCCACATAAAATGTACTTCAATGCAACTTGTCAGGGTCTAGAGCAACACCCTCTGATAATTCCTTCATAAGTATTTATATACCTATGAAACACGGCCCATGGTACATCATGTTGAGGCAGCCCATTAATCTGCAGCCTTGTACTTTCTGCAAGACCTTTTTGTATTTTGTATAAGATCTCATATACTTGCAGTTTTTTGTATACTGCTTTAACTTGATTGACACAGTATTCATCTGTTTTGCCATATGACTCCTGAAACAAATATTGGGGTTACAGAAGTTATAGTAATTATTGTAAAATAAATTTTTAATTCTAAGTCTTGCCAGTAATTATACCTTATGTTGAGATAATCGAATCTCAGCTGTTAAATTAGAGTATTTAAACCTGCTTAATACATTACAAATCAATACTCACTTTAATTATTGCAACCTGCTCTGGATTTGCGAACTCAAGCGCTTTCAACAACAGCCAGGTCTTTTTTCCTCGCTGAATATCAGTTGACTCTCGACGCGTAACATTAAAATCGCCAAAACAATCTGTCATGTCTTCAATAATTGAGGCGTAAATTCCCAACTCATAAGATATCTTTTCCACATAGTATTCCAGCTTTAAGTCATTGATTCCATTCTACAAAAATTTGTATTATAATAAGTTATGTTTTTAAAGATTTAGTACTGATTAATATAAAGTATTGTTCTAACCATTTTCATTGCAGCAACAACTTGAGAGCATAAACTGACATTACCATATGTATGCTTCACTCCAGCAGTATATTCAGCTTTCAAGCTTGATCTAAATTATTTAAAACCACGATTTATTTACAATACAGTAACAGCAATGTAGTTTTGTGCTTTAAATAGTTTCTTGCTAAATTTAATAGAATTATTAATTACTTATCTAATCGTAAGATATGTGGACGTTTATAAGTTAAATTTACGTGTTATCATTAGATACAAACGGAATCTGAATGTGGTCTATTTGACTGGTTCCAACGTGAGTGCAATAAATTCTCTTGTGAATAATATGTGCGACACTGGAATACCACGGATACTCCTTACAGTATTTTCTAAAAAGCATGAGTGCTCCATGCGTTAACAGGTGGGTGTCGTTCATTGCCTGATCTCCAGATTCTTTCAATGTATGCCAACATTGAACGTTACCCCGCATCGGGCTGGCATCGACAATGTCATCAACAACATACAAGGTGCACAGGCACTGTTAACACAATTATTTTAAAAAGTTACAAAGAAAACTAACAGTACGTTTAATGTCGCCAGCAATACTTGTAAAATATGTAGCTTATATGTATAAATTAACCGTGTTAATTATCCATAAAACCAAACAGGCTAAATGAAGCTGATTTTCTTCGTTTGGTAAAATTAGATTGTTTGCTCGTCTTTGCTTTGCATACCAACGATCTGCACTAAAGAATACTGCTCCACTAGAACGTTATAAAATTAAACCTTCGGAAACATGTATACGTTAATTTCAAAAACATGTAATTAAAAATAATTTATGCAATCTCACTATGTTGGTCCTTGGGGTAGGATTAGGATGTGCTCCAAACATTTTCTCATTCTCTTTTTGGCGTTTGCTGCTGTACTTGCAATAGGCAACTCTACAAAGTCATTGATCACGTTGGGTAACATTTTGTATAATGTGTCAATTTCAGTTTGCTCAATTTCATCCCACATGGACTGACGAAATGAAATGACACCGCTTTCAGTAGATTCTTGGTTCGAATTCGGCTTTAAATATCCTAAAGTGTAGCTAGTTGAAAACTGGGACGCACGTTTTTCTTTAAAGTGTTTCAGAAATCTGGTTGGACGCCATTTAGCGTAGGACTGCAAAATTAAACTATTCATTGTGGAAGCAATACCCACGATAGAAAGTAAACAGTAGAAACTGTCTTTAATGAACACGCTACTGTCGTAATGGTGCAAGGTGTAGTTTTCTTTAGCAACTAAATTAATTTCCAGTTGATACATTTTATAGTTCTGCTTTTCCTGAATGTTATGATTCTAATCTACATGATAATTGCAATTTACATTCACTGAAAGTTGATTTCACTAAAAAATTAATAATTGTTAGTCTTAAGGATTCGACTTTTTGATTCAACTATCGTTAAAGTTAAGAGCGAGAACCTTAAGGCTAACACTTGTTAACTTTTGTAGTAAAATAGCCGTCTTAAACAAGGAAAGCTATGCTGCAAGATTGATACACGTCACCAAGTAACTAAAAATCCGGCGCTTTGTGCCGGATTTGCTGACGGGGGCCCGAAGTAGATGCTAAGCTTACAGCACTTATTGGCTTTATTAAAAAAATAGAACCCTACTGCGGCAACTCTCAAGTTATGGCTGCAAACTTCTCTTTTATCGCTTCTACTTGAATTTCTTATTTAAATAAGTGTGTGGAGTTAAATAAATAACAAAGGCATGTTCAAAATAGTTTTTTTTAGATGACGTCATGTGTGGACGATCACCGCATGTTTAATGGTAACATTTTATGTTAAGAATACACTTTCAAATAGTTTTTAAACAAATGAAGCGGGGTTCCATTAAATAGTAATCATTAAATACCGTCTTAATGAGTGATCCTGTTACGAATACTTGTAACATTCCATGTTAAAAAATTCTGTTTACCACATTTTTAAACTAATGCCAGTAGCATTTTTTAAATTGTGATATTTGGAAGATGTTATTTATGGACAATATCAATATTTATGCTAGTAACATTTCATGATGAGGTCATTCGTTTACTTACATTCTGCACAGATGACAGGGGGCTACTTAAAATGGTGATAATTATATGACGTAGTTTATAGACAATTGATGTGTGTATACTAGTGCTGTTAAAGATATTCGCCTACCTAATTGCTGAACTGATAAAAGCGCAATTCTTAAATCGGAAAATTTGAATAACCTTATCTATGGGCAAAACCCGTACGTATACCGGTGAAGTCTGATGTTCAAGATACATGTTTTCTTAATTTTGGAGCTAATGACAAGAGTAACATTAAAATGTTAAAATTTTGATAACGTCATTTATGGACAATCCCTGCTTATATACTAATAATGACCTGTGATTAAGATATATGTCTTCCTAATATCTGAATAAATAACAGTAGGGAACCTTAAAAATGTTAAATTTGAATGACGTCATTTATGGACGATTCTCGTACGTATACTGGTTAAATCCAATGTTAAAAATTTGTTTTACTGATTTTAAAACTAATAGCAGGCGTATTTCTAAAATTTTAAAATGTTGATGACATCATTGATGGAAGATCCTTGCATGTATTCTCTTAAAATCCCATGTAAAGATGTATTTTTCTCAACTAATGGCAGTGGGGATCCCTAAAATATTAAAATTTTGATGACATCATGTATAGAAGATTCCTGCATGTATACTAGTTAAATCCCAAGTTAAAGATATGTTTACCTATTGTCTGAACTAATGACAGTGAAGATCCCTAAAAGGAAAAAAAATAGATATACGGACGAATATAGCTGAATTGGTATTCTCGCAATGAAAATTGGGTCAATTTCATTTGTAAAAAACCGACGTCATTCGTGCAGCCTTCTCTACTATAAATAAGCCATAGACGAACGTAGCACTGAAAAGCAAAAGCATAAGCAGTTAAAAAATAGGTTGAAAATAGTTTGGAATGGCGATACTTACTAAAAATTGGATTTGGGGATACAAAAAACTATGATATTTGAAGGATGTTATTATGGACGATCGCTAAATATCTATAAATTATATAGGTATTTTCATGACGTAGTTAAAATTGGTTGGAAAAAAATGTAACGTTAGGAATAGGGGTAATAAAAACTTTGATATTCTAAGGACGTCATCATGGACAATCCCTGAACATCTATAAATTATGTAGGTATTTTCGTGACATGTACTTGAAATTGGTTGCAAAAAAATTGAAGTGAAAAATGCTATTAAAATGCGTTAGAGAAATTTTTGATGTTGAAAATAAGGGCACTTAAAACTGTCATATTTAAAGGACGTCATTTATAGACGCTCCCCAACTACGTAAGACCGGTATACCTATGTTTGTTACATGCAATAAAATTGAGTTGGAAAAAAAAATTAATGTTGAAAATGGGGGTATTTAAAATTTTGATACTTATAGGACGCCATTTATGGACGATCCCTAACTATATAAAACCTATATACCTATGTACGTGACCTGCAATTCAAATATGTTAGAAAAAGTTTAATTTTGAAACTCGAAGTACTTAAAACTATGGTATTTCAATGACGTCGTTTAAAACTATATTTAAACGACGTAATTTATGGACGATCCCTATCTAGAACTAATAAACCTATGTACGTGACATGCAATTCAATAAGGTTGGAAAAAAATTTAATGTTGAAAATAGGGGCACCTAAAACTTTTATATTTGAAGGACGTCGTTTGCGGACGATCCCTCTCCATGTATAAATAATATACTAAATTTCATGACATTTGGTTAATATAAGTTGGGCAAAGTTTTAATATCTGAATGAGCTGGTACTCGAAGCCTGGAGCCTAGGCCTGAGCTACTTACTTACTTAGTTGTAAAGTAAACTCAGGAAAATTCTCCATGTGCATTTTGGTAGGCAAAACTTGGCAAGTTTCTTGGTACGCATTGCCTTAATGCTTTGTCGCCCGTATTTGAATGATGTTGAAACGAAAATTTTGATTCTTGGTCCATTCAACTGTTAATTGCGGACAAATTTTAATTGCGATGTTGCTCAAAAACTATACATCACTTTTCCCTTGCATTTGTGGACGACTAAAAGTTATTCCAACTAAATCACTACAAAAATACGACCTGTAACGTACGACCTACAGACGGACAGACAGACAGACAGACAGACGGGCATCATTTCAATAGATGCTTGCTTAGCATCTAAAAACGTGTACACTGTACATAAGAATCGCCGCTAAACGTTCTTATAATAATACGTGTAGCAAGGGCCGATTGTGTGAAAACTGTTATTAGAAGTACATGCTGCAATTAGGAAATTGTTATTCCAACTTGTTGCAGCGTGGGAAAAGTAAATCTTAAAAATACAAATTACCTATCACTTCTCATAAGTTATATTATATCAGCCGTATTCTCAATAGTCGCATTTATGTATTTTTTTTTGTGTATCTAGGTTTAATACTTAATTTGTTTCTATATTTTTACATAATTTACCAGAATTTTAACACTTTTGCAATACTTCTTCAGTGATTTTTTTTGTACCATGTACTATTAGAAAGGTAATGACAAGTAGATTTCAAATAACGCAAAACAAAAGAGTTTATCAGTAAACGTTCAGCACTTCATTTGTAAACACCGTTGCTTGTTTTTAAATTCTTTCTTAAATGTTATGTATGCGTCGAAAACTTAAATAAAATACCTTCTCATTTAATTTTTAAAACACTTTAAAATAATTCATGATGAATTAGCATCGGTCAATTTTAACAAAACAATGGTAAGGTTTTTTTCTGCAATTAACAATTATTAGGATCGGCGCTGTCACACTAAGTTAATTATATTCGCTCACTCATTTTGCTATGAATAGCGTATCGTTTATGTTCAATTCCATTCAGTAACATGCTTAAATTTAAATTTTAAAATTACGCAGAAAATTTAAAAAAAAAGTACTCTTAAAAAACTGAAAATGGCCTGAAGAAATTTCCGTCTGATGCATTTTGTATTAGGATTTATGAGTCTACATTAAAATTGCTACAACTATCTTTTTTACAGCTACCTTCGTTTTATTCCAAGGCTGTAAAAAACTGCCTCACGTTTCTGTTAAGGCTGCAATTAAACAAGAGCTTTAGCCCTTGTTTCAAAAATAGTATAATTACACACGTGTTGCAACAATTAAGTTGGCGCTTGGGGCCTGATTTTTCAACCTTAGGCTCAAAGTAGATACTAAGCTCTAGCAAATATTACTGTTGAGAAGGGACCAAGATCTTATTTTATTAACGCTCAAAGATGATTTATCGAGTACAGTAGTACGTATTTTATCGCAAGTATTAAATAGGTATTCATTTGACATAAATTGTATTACTGAAACGAAATTTAATAAGTTTATACCTGATGCACCTATGAGTATATTTGAGTTTCACTTGCATATTATTGATAGAACTATTTAGTTTGGTGGTGGAATTGTAGTATATGTATGTTTATATTAACTAAATCACTAATATTATGAATTCTGTTGATATTTATGTGGGTTAAGAAGTAACTAGCGCTAAGTTGTTTGTACCCTATATTTACCTGTTTGTCTCAACAGTAGTATAAATAACTAATTCGCAAACATTGCGAAGCTAAATCGTACTAGAATACCTTGTACTGTTCTCACTCAATACGGAGCAACTTGCAACTTTGCTTATGCTACTGAGCCATCTTGTACCGACACAACTTGAAACCTGCGCTTTCCTATCATCAACAGTCGTACGTAGCTCACTCATACCGATGCTATTCGAACCAAGCCTACTCGAAAGGCTGCACATACAAATAAATCTGACCCACTGTGACTAGCATAGCTCGTACCTAGCCTGTTTACAGCAGCTATAAATGCTGGGTTTTATGTTAGATTTAGTAGAAAAAACGTGTATCCGTAAATAAACTAACTCGCTGTAAGGTTAACATCTACTTTAAGCTCACAGTAGACACGGTAAACCCTTTGCGCTGGATTTGTAAAGCTTGTTTGTTGAAAGTACAACTTTTTTCAGTGCTTGTGGGTAGTACTAACTTAAGAATACCTTTGTTTTAACAAGTAAATTTTTCCCATAGGAAGTAAACCTTCTTCGTGTTATTCACAAACTAGCTAACTCTTCGTAGCCCAACTTGCGTAGCCCGCATTTGTGATATTGCTACTATATAATTGCACACCTTGTTTGTATGGCTCAATTGTAATAAGGTGCTTTTCGCAAACCTAGCAGAACAATGTTCAGCTAGTTAGGACAACTCATTTGCCCATTTAAATTTAGTATTTTAGTTAATTAAGATCTTAAATTAGTATACGTTTTTTTTATTCTACGTACAAACAACCAACACAAGTTCACAACAAACACATCAAGTCATACAGTTTTACACGTTGTTAAGCTACAAGACCAATGTAAATGATGTGAACCGCTGAGATAGTTTAGTGCCTAGTTAGTTCACTAATAGAACGCGCAAGCTAACTTAAGTGCATGTATCTCAACAAAAGTAATTGCTTAATGTTTTGACAGTTGGAATTTTGAAATATTATAAAAGGTACATATTCAAAATAAAATTTTGTCTTTGGTTTTTTCACTGTAAAAAATGTCGCCTTTAAATAGCTTTGCCTAAATATACTTATTTTAAGAATCCACGTGTCATTTGTTTATTTAGAGCATAAACGCAATGATTCATTATAGGATGTTATTATAACAAGCGAATCGAAACAACTTGTCCACGACGTGATGGCGGTAAAAACTTCTAAAGTGCCGTTCAATTGAACACAAAGTAGAAATTAACCCTTTAAATAAAAACAAAATGCATTACCAAAGTTTAACGCGCTGTAGATTGTATAAATATTCTGCAACGCACATATTATGCATACTTATTATAGGATTTAATAAATTTTCAGACAACTAGATTCATAATTTTATGGTGCCACTTTAATTGCATGCTAACTGTGCACGTCAAATTTTTCTTGTAGCTCATAACCTGGCAGAGCAGGATTTTATGGCGTATGAAGTATTAATCAAGAATTGCATTCGAGGCAATTCAGTACAAAACAAGTAATTATCACTTTAGCTCTTATGAGCATTTCTGAAGCAATTTAATATGTACAAAACTAATTAGTTTGTTGTTTGCGTTGGTATATACTACATATAATACCTAGCCACACTAATACCTATAATATTTAAATATTATAACTCTCGCATGTCTCGTTCTCTCAGGAACCCAAATGCTCAGGTTAAAGAAACATGTTTTGGTAGTTTTTAATAATACCCGAACATATTTCCTAAAAGAAACGTTCCACTTTATATCAGGAATAAATTTATTTTTTCTGAATGACAGAAGTTTGTTTTTTCATTGAAGAAAGTGTTTCTCATGAAAATTACCTATTTACCTAAATCTATGCAAAGGATGTTTAATAATGCAAACTGCAAAAATTATTTATTAAAAATTTAATAAAGTTTTATGCAAAAATTAGGATAGAAAGTTCTTCAAGAAGTTAAATGTACTGATGACAGTTCTAGACGTGTAGATATAATTGCTTATAATTTAGCACCGAAGATAGGAATTATTCTAGATCCTACTGTTCGTATGGAACAAAACGACATAAATCAATCTGAGGCCGTAAATCAA
>JAQFZE010004702.1:0-10962 GCA_034695245.1 Dicyrtomina saundersi | reverse complement strand
ACTAAATGAAATGAGATAATGCGGGTGACGTTGAGTAAGACACGCAAGTCGTCGGGGGAATCAAGTCGAGAAGTGCTTAAGTTCACATAAGCTGTCGAGACATAAGCACACTACACTCCATACAACGACAACCTACAACAAAACAAAGGAGGGTAAAGCGCACGTACGAGGACCGACATAACTAGGTACGTACCTACCTAGGTACATACATGTATTATGTGCCTTCCTCTCACAGCAGCTTATAATCAGGAACAACAGTGAGTAAAATAACTGAGTATAGAACAACAAAGTCAAAGGTTCAGGCACCAGCCGAATCATCAAAAATTCTTAATGCATTCACAACAACATAACACATACCACAAAAGTTTCTTTTTAGTGTTGGCAATGCCATGGATAATGGCGGGCTTTAACGTATACAGTAGTCGGGGTGGAAAAAACTGAAAACTTGTTTGTCGTTCTCATGTCACACAAATTATCCTCCACTGCTCATTCCTAGGTGTGGAGCACTTCCCTCTCAAAATCTGTGGCGACTTAAATACAATGTTTCTTGGTACAAGAATGCCGAATCGGATTTTTACATAGAGTCAACTGCTTCCGAAAAATAAACATACGACCCAACTGGATTACATTAGCGTCTTCCCAATGAAAAGACTCCTGTCACTTTCCCCTTCATAATTTCACGTGAACTCCTCGTATCTTTCCCGCAACCACCCCATCACTGTCTTTCTCTCGTCCTCAGTCAAGTCACTAACGAACTTCCTCTTCAATGTAGTCCACACGTCTCTCTGCTCAAAGTCTATCCGAAGGATGGGATGTCACGTAAGTATCTGCGAGACCAAAACATGTTTCCCGTTTGCCGCATACGAATAAAGTATTACCGCCTCCACTATTCTTCTTGGGTTAGAGGAAAGGTTTGGAAAGGCTGCGTATTTCTTGAAGAATTAATAGAATATAATGAGTTTCGAAATGTTAGAACAAACTCAAAGTTCCCTATTCAAAACTACTGATAATTGCTGCTTCGAGTAAGATCATATCTCTGTGTGTCAGTGTGTGTCTGTGTGTTGTTGGCGTTGTAAGTTACAAACAAGAAGTCAAGGCACTACTGCAGAGCTTTGACAATAAGTGAACATTAAGTTAAGGATGTTATTCTTTGAATTCCAATGCTCCAAAATTTGCTTTTCAAAGAATACCCAGAGAAAAATGAGACAAGGATTACATATGAAAAATCTCGGTCTTGAATTCCAATTCCACAAAGTCAAAGTGTACAGCACATTATACAATCTATAGATATAATTATAACCAGCACCCGTATGCGTATATGAAATCGACCAAAACTCAAAAGCCATGTGTGCCCTTTCTGTTTATCGGTTCTCTCTCTCTCTCTTTAAAGGTACTTGTCTCAAGACAAAAAAGGGGCAAACTTCTCAACTCAACTCCATCATTTTGAGAGAACAAATAAACAGAATCTTCCTTGTTTAACACTATCTTCCGCAGAGAGAACAGGAACTGCAATTTACCATGCTAATTCCATCTTCATCCTATCCTATGCATATCATGCGTCCATATGGATCATCTCGTAAATCTCAAGACTCAAGAATAGTGTTGAGTTTGAATTTGAGTGCTGAGGCTTGAGACAGGGAGACACAGTAGCAGTAACTTAGTAAAGGAAACGCAGTCATGCAGCAGTCTGTTGTACATGGTACACGGGCTTTTCTAGTTTCTAGCATAAGCAAAGCATAAGTTTCCCTTATCTCTTCATCACAGCGTATCGACAGCCTTCCGCCAGTTGCTCCCGTATTTAACAACTTATTATATATAACGTAGTCTGCTCCCTACGCTCATTTTTAATAATAAAAACAAATAAAGGTTTGACTACAATCATATAGTACGGACAAAGTACCTCTTCATATTACTTACTACAAATGGATAAAAATATATTTGTAAAAAATGTGTGTGACTTTTGATTGTGTCATAGTATCCGATTCTTACAGCAAAGGTTACCTCTGGAATCAATCGGACTCAGTCTTAATGAGGCAGTGGGACTTGAATGAAGGCCCGCATATAGTGGGTCCATGTATGGTGTGAGACGACTGTAGGCGGCCGCGGCAGCCGCATGAAGTTCTGCGGCCGAGCCCGTCACTCCAGGCGTTGGAGTTCCACCCAAAGAAGACCCCGGTGCCCCTCCTCCTTCCACCCCCGTCCTAGGTCTCTGAGCCAAAAAGGATAATTCAGGGAGACTCGGAGCACTTCCACCAACTGACAATCTGAAATTTCAAAGGAAAAAAATACAAAATATAAAATACCAATACCAAATGAACCACATCAGTCAGTCAGTCAAGTTCCATTATCCCACATAAGCCATTTTATACTGCATTAACATTCAACCAGGGGTGTCTTCAAAGAATAATAATATATCCTATCTATACACAATTTGATGTCCTGATTGCTATACTTTTAAAACTACAACACACGCCAAGTCATATGCCGAGGGTACATACAAACTCACTCTCTCAGTTGGGGCAACTTATAAAAACATTCCATGTCAGACAGACAGACCATTTACTCCGATATGAAATGAACATGATGTAGCTCCTGTTCCCCGTCTACGTGGAGAGCAACTCAATTTCCACTTCCACTCCAGTTTCTTCCTCACCTTGAACAAATCTCAGTCTTATACTTTCTTTCTGATCTTGTCATATTATGAGCTGAATAAGCAAGACATTCAGGTTAATCTACCTCCATGGATTCATTCGTCTCACTTGGAATGCTGAGTTAAAAATGTAAACTACGCCGAACATGTACTACATATTATGAACAACAACAACAACAACCGAATAGAGAGAGAGACAGAAAAAACTTCTGTAACAAAACTGAGCAAAATGATGAACATTCTTCGGTAAAGAGACGACTTCTCAAAGACGCCGCGCAGTACAAATACATACATAGACGGCCAACTTCCAATTCAAAAAACCAACCAAAATGTACTACAATTACACTAGGTAGGAGAGATGCTTCGGCCCAAAATTTCAGACATACATACTATTCGAAATATAAACACATCCTTACTTTTACATGTTCAAAATCTGTTCTGATCCGAGTCCGACATGTGTACGTAGAGTAGAGTGTCGAAGTACCTACAGTTCACCTACGAACATACTTTGACAGCTAAACATTGATAAACGTGCACTCATTCAACTTTACATAAACTCACTAGTCAGACAGAGAGCCAGGCAGGTAGGTTAGGTAGGCAAACAAAAATATGATATCAACTCAGAGGCTGGAGAAACGATAGAGGACGGACACAAAAAAGTAAAATCTAACCGACTCAACCAGAAATGAGTCCTATCATTGACTGGCTATGCATAATTATTACTACCAGACCCATAATACAAGAACTGTGGTGCCCCGCAACCTTGTAGTTTCTACACGGCTGTAAAAATTTCACTTCACTATTACTATCAGTACAATAATAATAATAATAAGTATTATAATTTCCAATCACCTGACCTCAAATTTTAGCACCAGAAAAGCTGTCTTCCGAATCTTTAAATTACCCTATCTTCCTTCCCTTTTAAAAGCTTTTTGCTATCACAGTTGAGCCATGTGTATAATTATGTAACTTTTATAATCGGATTGCACAGAAAAATAAATCTAAAATCCAAATAGTCTTTAATTTAAAGCTTCTTCACAGACAGGAACAACTCTATAACCAACCCCCGCCATGGATAGTACTATATATTATGTCATAATGAAGGAAAAAAATTTGCTCAAAATAACCACCTGTTTGTCACGCTAGTAAAAAAAAGGCTATCGCTATTATACTGATAGAACTAATAGCGAAGCTATCTGTAAATACGAGAAAACTGCATAGAATAAAATAAAATTCTAGTAAAATTTACGACTCTTCGTATGAAGATTTATCGTGTTTTTCACTATTATAACTAGGGATGATAATTAGGAGGCCACCTCGATCTGATTTATAGTGGTAATGGCACAGAAAATACTCATGGTATTTTGTGGGCACATACATATATACAAGACAGACGTAGACGTTTTGGTTTTACAAAGAAAATAGATAGAGACATTTGGAACTCTCTGTACAAGACTCATGAAGAAAATAAAAGGACGGCAACCACCAACCACCACTACCACACCACCATCATCCATAATACCATGTGCATGTTGAGCTTTTAGATCTACTAGCCCTACAGCTTTCTCACGCTGTGTGTAATGATAGTCATACACGAGTCACAAGCATGTTAATGGTAGGTTTGCCTGGTGGTTAATGCTCAGTAGAAAATCAAGAGATTCATGAAAAATAACTTCATCTTGAGCCCAGGATATATTATGAGCCGGTCTCTCTCTCTCTCTCTCCCTCGTCCGTCCAATGGTCGACAACAGTCCAACTAACAACTAACTCGCGTTAAATATATGGCTACAGTATAATATACATACACAGAACATAATACAGAATTATACTTCATCTCTGGATTTTTTATTTAAAAACCAGCTCCGGCTCCATAGACTTATCTCCATCTCTCCGCCATAACAACCACATACTACGTAATACACTGCAGCACTGCACTGAACTCCCTGCCTGCACTATTGCTCTTGATAACAACACACACAGAAGATAACATTGAGAACCCAAACCTTTAGCCAAAGCCAAGGTATCTATCTACCTGTCTAGTGAGACTTCACTCCTCCATGCCTTCCGGCTACTGTCAAAACTCTAAATAATATAATACTTCACAACTCGCTCTCCTTTATGTATCTATTGTATCTTTAATCCCATCCAGCCCAGGTATTTGACTTCTCTTCTTATAACTTATATCTACTACCCCAACTCCCCCCACAACACACATCCATGAATTTTAACCAGATTTCTTATTTATTCCTCCACATGAAGTATGAAGAATCTCCTCTCTTCTTCACCTTCCCTCTACTCTACTACTCACTCAATCCAACTCAATCCTACACAATGCTGTGGCCCAGCGACGTCCCATTATTCTATGTATATACATACATAACAACTCATTTCCACGGTCCGTATATATCCGTAATTTACACTCCGGCTTTGGCTTTGTCCGTAAGTTTTTTCTGAACGCTTAAAAACTCTGTGGTGTGCTTTACCATTGTATCATTACCCCACGGAGCACCCCGTAAGTACGGACGCAGACGTACTATGACTCTATATATAGAATACTTTCCATTTAACTTTTGTTCCTATTCCTACACCTTGACCAAATACCTAGCGGACAATAATATAATGTAGAATACGTGAAGAGCACAATAATATACGTATATGTATCGCAAGAATTTTTAATATCGAACATCCGTGAGGTTTCCACTGCCCACCTCTTTCGAATCATGCCTGAGTTAATCATGACACACGCAGCACGCCATGCACACACATGTATTTACATGATTCATTTCATTCCACATCAAGGAAACTATAGACTATTTAACTGACCCTATTAATTTTAACGAGGTTTAACTCTAAATGAAAGCTAAACAAGAGCAAACAGTCGTCACTTTTGTAACCTTCTAAATGTATATGTGCAATTAGGTATCTTATATGCTCTTTAATACGGACCGCTTTACACATAATGTAACGTACCTAGGTAAATACAAGATCCCTTCTGGATCTATACTACAGAGTCTACGCAGTACAATTATTATTATTATCAATTCCTTAACTTCCCTTCAAGGCTTGAAAATTTTCAAAAGACAAAACAAAAAATATTCCACATGTATACTTAAACACGAAGCCAAATAAAATCCAAAACTAAAGCTTTACATTTACCAAATACATATATGCAAACCTAATGTTTGGAGAGCTAAAACCAAAGAAGACCCTTCTTGCTTCTTGCCACACTGAAATTTAAAATTCCTTCAGACGCAACGAAAGACGAAAAGAGAAAAAGAGCCCACATGATTTTCTAAGGACAGCCAAAGCCACATCAACCTCACTTTATACTTCATGTCAAGATCAAAGGCAGGGAAGAAAAACGTAAACGTGCTACGGTCTCCTTTACCCACCGACGACTTCAGGACCCACAGAATGAAAACGAACCGATCCAGAACAACAATGCTAAATGCTGCTACAACTATCAGTACATATACGACCGACCTGTCCTATCCGAACAACCCTAAATTCTCTAAAGTCCCTTTGCGTGACTGACTCACAATAATAATAAGTAGACACATAACAATGCAAAATATTCAATACCCAAAAATCCAGCATGTGTACGCTTTCCCTTTGTCATCAACAAACCCTTACGATTACCATTATTGCTCAGAAACAGCAATTTTCGTACTTGGCCCAGACATATTTAAGTACACCTCCCCCTTCAACGATGCACTCCAGAATCCAGACCGAACCGCAGTCAGTCAACTACGTTGTTGTGGTAAAGCTCGCCGATGAAAATGAAAATTATCTCCTATCAACATCCACGCATACGACTCAGCAGCGTAAGAGTGGAGTACAGACAAAAAATATGCTGTAGGACTCACAAGAAATGAATTTAATTTCCAAGTATAGTCCAGCGCACGAATCTTTGTTTTATAACAACTTACTCAGGAGCATAAGGTAAATCATACGAGAAAAACATGAAAGACGTTCCCCTGTCTGATGCCTTCAAACCCTTAAACTCTCCCCGCATTTCACTTTGAAAACACACAGAGTTATACAGGGGCTCAAGAAAATTCCATGGACACAATAACTATTTACGTAAGTACAGGGTAACAAACGATCTAACCATGCAAACATGAGCACGGCATGATCATCGTCGTCTTTATGACAGAGGTAGACATGCTGATTATAGTTTACACCGCGTCGTCGTCCGCACAACACAAAAACCTTCTCACATTTTCTAAATAAAAATACCACACTAAATAATACAATTTGCAACGCATTGGAAACAGTAAAATATAACCATTGCAAGACTATATACCCCGTTGGCAGTTATTTCAAGTTACATTTGACCTGTCTTCGTCTTATAGAATTTTCTTGCTGCACATATTATAACGATAATTACTGATGTTCCTTTAAAAAAAAATCCACTTCTCCCTCTGGTTCTGGTCATCACTTAAGATGGCTCCATCCAGTTCCAGTCATACAAACACACACACAAATGTACGACTAATCCCGTCAGAAATTACATTACTTCGTCAACAACAATAACAACAAACATCCACTGAGCATTTCCACGACAGTTAAAATGTTAAATGAGATAGAAGATGGATCAGCGTTGATGTAGAAAAAAAAATTAGTCACTGAACCACATGTGATTGAGACATTATCATTACATTAAACTCCATTGAGGAAATGAGTAACCAGGAGGCGAGAGTAATGAAGGACCATCAAATTCAAACATTGTCGTTCGTACATATTTAAAACATGTCTCTTAAATGAAGTACCCGTACAAAATGACGGTCACAAAATGAGTACATACACACAAAGCCAGAGAGAGGCAATGGGAAATTCTAAGCTAAACTTGCACATGAAGAACAAGGGGATAGAAAAATAGAAGACACGGATTTTAAGAGCACATTTCCAGCTAGCTCCCTGTAAGAATCCAAACCCAACACATCCAACAGATCCCAAAAACAAGAGGCAGTGAACTAAAATTAGCTAGTGTGGGGGTCACAGTCACACACACACACAACAGATTTAAATCTGACGATGAGCTGTGAGGAGGAGAGGATGCATACCGTAGACCCTGAGTCCCGTGTTGTAGATCCAGAATCCAGACAGAGAGACACACACCACCAAGTTTTACCGCGCAAGAGAGAGACAGGAGTAAAAAACAAATGTTTAAGTGTGGCTCTTCATTCCGTAAAGTCAGGGAAGTCAGGAGCAGCGCAGCACTTTGACACCACAACTTGTGAATATTTCACATGCCTTAGTGTACCAAATCCAAGATCACACACATGTTTTGATAGCACGACTCATTCATCATTTCATTTCCTATCATTAAGACAACGTCATGACAGGAATAATAGCACCCATCAGCTCGTCGTCGTATCAGAACAATGTAGGACTGTTCCGAATCTGAATAACGTCTCCACTTATTATTATTATTATTATCATGCACACCCGCCGCATTACAACCCGCAAGTTGTTAAGTAAGACTAATCGACAACTTGTGTAAACTTTGTGTTTTCACCCACACAACTTCAGATTCTCTCAATCATGAAGCAACCATCTCGGTGATACATAATCAACCTTCACAATGATTTCATGTGCAATGCACACACACACAAATGTACTTTCCGGGCCCACTTTCTTCCCAATTTTATACAATTATACTTGATCACCACAAGAATAATGGATAGATTGCGTACATACCATAATAATAATAAATAACTCAAGTATGTCGACTTCTTTAAATTCCAATGATGTAATGCAAAAGGCAAATTGTAATTATTGATATTACAACGATAGCGAAAACGATTCGTAGCCATCCAGCTCCGTGTGATAGATGTCCGATTTCCCAAAGTAATAACAACAAGCACAAATAAAGAAAAAACAAAAAGCTCACTAGAGCCAGACAGAGATAGAGAGAGCAAAGTTGATTTTCCACAAAGATGAAGATGAACGAACAACTTACAACTTAATCAGGTGAAATTAGAATTAGACGCTGAGCACCCCATCGTTTTCAAATTGAATTGACGGACTGTGAGAGAGAAATCTCTCGACTATGAGACTGAATAAGAATTGAGAGAAGAATTAAACACACAATGTTTGACTTTCCGTGGCTAGGAGTCGAATGATGAAGACACATCGGAAGAATGAGAACTCAATTGCAATCGAGAAGATGGAACTCCGCCTTGAAGGCACGAGCAAGAAATAGACCACCCAAGTTGGAATCGACTACCAATCTTAGCCCAGCGAGCGAGAAAATTCTTTCCTTTCCACGACTCTCTCCACTACTACACTCTGCAATCTACAATAATACATAGGGACGAGAAGGACGGTGTGTGCAGTAGTTAAAGTAGCCTAAGTAGACGTCGTAGTATTAGTAGTAGTAGCAGTACATACAAAGTGGAAGTAATCTTCATCATTGAAACCTTTTCAATAAACTCAACACTCCCGGCTCTGCTAAACGGTCCACTTACGACACTCACTTCAAAAACCTTTGCCACCGAAGAAATGGGCCGAAAATATAAGGTAAATAATAAATTCTCGCATACATCAAAACCAGTGTGTCCCCCAGTCACGCTTACTTAAAAAGTCATAATAGTAATAATAGGAATGTAATATAATTAATATATGCTGTATCTGTAATGTTACTTTAATAGTACATTTGCCCCGTTCCCCGCCACCGTTCACGTAGGTAGTTCGTCAGTGTCACTCTAAACTCCAGCCAAGGAAAAAAAGGAAGGCTTTCTTTTGACTTTTTTTTATGCCTCTTTTTTTTTGTACACAAGCTTTTCTGAGAGAACCACTTGAGGTTTGAAGGAGAAACAATGGTCATCACATGTTCAACACATTTTTGTATATTTAACTACTACTACATAGTCAACATAGTCAAGTCTCCTTCCACTTCCTAAGCTCGTAAGTCAAAGGCAAATAAAAAACATAAATTCATACATGCACTTCCAAAATTTCAAGCATAGCCCTCTCACTCCCTATACTGCAAGAATAATACTAATACAACTACTACTCCAATCCAACCAAATACCTTTTAAGCACACCTTTTTTGTCATCTGTAGTGAAGTGACAACTCTCTTAATATATTACCAGACCCGATTACTTTTGACAGCCTCAACAACAGCCGTCACTGCTCAGAACGGAGTACATACATTCTTTCCCATCGCATGTATCTACAGTTCCAGGCAGACTACGAAACTCCGTACTACATACATTATACTCTCTACACCTGAGCAAAAAGCAAAAGCTCATTTCTACACAGATATTTAAGCTTGACAATAATTCTTGAGTTTTAAAGTTAGACAGCCTCTTCGTACTTTGCTTAAGAACCACACAGCATGGAGAATACACAAGGAATAGCAATAATATGTTTGATAAAATGAAATACCAAGATCAAGTCATAAAGCACCTACAGTATTATTATATGCACACGCCACCACCACCAATTTAATACTATTTCTCCCCCTTTAAAGGTAAACAGTTACACTGCATCGTACGCAGAGTGTGTGTGTGCACACCTACCTCAATTTCCCCGTAACCACTACCACCCATGACAACGACAGGCAAGGTTCTTCTCACACAAGCTCTCACATTATTTTGTGCATATAAAATCCAAGTGCCAGTTAGTCCACAGTCAGTGAGTGCCAGCAGTAGTAGTCCTGTACTGTAGCCCAAACTTATGAGTAAGACGGACTTAAGAAATTCACATAATTGCAAACGTGTTATTAATTAAAGTTTGAATCATAGCTCGTTAGCCACATTTATACGAGTATTGGAGCTTTATCTTGAGATTATTATTATCCCTACAATCACATAAATGTAGTGGACTCCGTCTCTTTCATTTTGCTAAAATACCTGAACAAATGAAGGAACTGATTTTTATCTCCACTTGAGAAAATAATTGAACCTTCTAACCTTGGTTGCTCATACACCTAGTAGAGGTAGAGAGAGAGATGGAGAGCGCCTTCCTTTGATTACACACATATATATGCATATGTGTTTACGCATACGCAGGAGACGAAGAGATCAGTAACTGCCCTCCAGAAAGAGTCTGGTTTAATCAAGAGGATGAGAGGGAGGCAATGCCAATGCCAAAGTAATACAGCCATGCCATAATAAGAGATAAACACAAATCCCTATCCCTACTTACGATTATCTGTAAGTTCATAAAGTATACTCACACACGAATTTTTTTTTTGTCTACATCATATTCACAAATACAGATACGGACACGTGAAGAAATAACACACTTGAGGCTGCTAACTGGAGAAAAGCTGTGTATCCACTCCAGGATTTATATAAAA
>JAQFZE010004701.1:0-10963 GCA_034695245.1 Dicyrtomina saundersi | reverse complement strand
TTGGTTTTTCTATCAAATATATCTTCAACAGTAAGAAGTGTTGTGAGAGTGTTGAGTGTGTGTGTGTGGAAGGATCATATGTTTGAGGTTACTTAATTGCCAATTATAAAATGCATTGCTCCTGTTTGGAATAGTATGGTTGATGGTGGAATAATTGTTTTGTATCAGAAAAAGGAGTTTGGGCAGGAAGTATGGCCTTTGCGATGCACTAACTGACACTGGAACCGTCCCCGGTCACGGTCCCGGTCCCGGTAGGCATTATCATCCGGATCCGGACGATCAGTATTCGAAAACCCTGAAAATGTCAAGTAAGTTGCAGTGGTAAGTAAAAGCGGTTGACCATGTTCATAATACGTTATTGTGTGTGTAAGTATACTACTTAAAACCTTATTTATAGTTCAATGTAATAATCTTTTTTGATATTCGTTTAGAAAATTACCTAGGGAATTATAGGCACCTGCACCGCCTGCACGGTTACCTGCCCATATGATGATACACAGAGAAAAGCGAAGCCCAGTACACATCTAATAGCACCAGGAAGCTCAGATGAAAATGGTATAATTTTTGATGTAATTAAATCTTTAAAAACTGCGTATATTCTGTAACATAGTGGAACAATGGTATTCAATATTCAATAAATAAAGTTTAGTAAATTAATTAATCAGCTAACAATTTTAAATTCACATTAAACATTTGCATGACGCAATTTACCTAATTTCTGTTTTCTATTGATTATTTATGGGCGTACTGATATGAGGGTATATTTATGTACCTATAGTTTGAATCAGAATTTTATTACTGTTAAATAAATGTTACCTTTTATTAGTTTGTACCGTAATATATGCTTTTTGTACGGTAAGCAGAATCTAACGTAAATATGCTCTCTAAAAATAAAAAAACAACACTGCAAACAATTACCTGAATTTATTGGTGAAAAATTTGATATTTTAGAAGTTATTTCCCGTTTTATTGTTATGTGGCTGGAACTGGAAGAGAGTAAAGAGGCAAGCGCCTGATATTTAAGGCTTTAGATTTATACACTGAGAAATGTTGTTCTTGTATATTCTTCAGATATCTTTAAGGATTCAACCAGGATTCTCTTTTCCAAGGAGCCCCGGTTGAGCCCGTGCCCTTTACCACGCAGGGTGAGTTGGAAACTAAAGTAAATCGTACGAACAGTAACCAGTTTTATTAGACAAATTTTAGAATCGGGACAGCATATGCATATTTGAGGATATAACTGTAATATAGAATGTACTGTGTGGGCCCATAATGTGAGGATGTTTGACCTACAAAGCTGGAGACAATCTTAAAGTCCTTAAGGGGCAATATTTACGACCCTGTTATTGAAAGTGATGCACATTTATTTTGTTTCCAGGTACACCACATTTTTGGAAATCGGAAAAAAAGCCATGGTATGGTTAGCAAACTGAGGAGCACGTAGAATCACGAGCGACAGTTCTAATTCCTCAACAAATAAATGTGAAGAGTTTTTTTGGCAAAACGGGATAAGTAACTATATACGAAAATACCCTATACAACCAGCGTTAAGTAAGAATTACATGTTTTAAGGAGAGACTCATCTAGTGTTTTTCAGTATCTTAAACATTGTTTTGGATGAACTGTGACCTTTACGAAGCTTTGCAGTAACGTATTTAGCTGAGTAGTACACACGTAATGTAAATAATCTTGTTTTTGGAAAAATGAACTCATCACGCTTTGCCTAACAACTATTCATAATATTATGGTGGTTGGAACTGAGGCAGTGAGAAGAACTTTTACTCGTAAGTGACTATTAATAAATGTGTTTACTATATTGTAGACCCTGGGGGTTCAGTTTAATATAATGAAACTCAAAACCTTTCCGCCCAAAAGGTATAACAATGAATGTGTATATAGCAGTGGGGCAGCTGCATATCGTCTTCTGTGAAGAACCTAAATGACCTATATCCATTTGTAGCTAAAAACAATATTCACTATCTACAAAAATATTGAAACATGTTTTGAAACTTGTAAGCAACTAAATTGAATATTTTGCACTTTTCAAAAACATGGAATTAAAACATTTTATACTTTTCAAAAACATGTAAATAGAACATTTTACATTTTTCAAAAACATGTAAGTAGAACATTTTACAATTCTCAAAAGCTCCTAATTAATATTTTACGCATGTTTTTTATTTGGTTTTTATGACATAGCTCATTTTGATAGTAGTTAAAATTGGATATGGGTCATTTTGGTTCTTCACACACGATATGCTTCATATGTATTACATACATATTTTGGGATTGTATTGTATGGTAAAATTGCACTTTCTATAGCGATTGTTTTCTTAGTAGAATCAGCATTCCTAATTTATTAATGTGGATGTAAGAAATAGTTCTACGTAAAAACAGGAAGTAACATCGAAATGCACCTCATTCATAAAGATGCTATAATTTATTACGTTTTAGTTGAAAATGAGTCGGGTTCCAGTGTACCTCTATATAGTTTCTTAGCAAGCCACAACAATTAAGCAACTTGAAATTAATTATTATACATATATGAGCTTGTGGGAATTCCGGTGATTTTCTAATAATTTATTAGTACGTTATAACTTATTGAAATAAATCGAGAATATTATTAATTCTTACTGTAGATATTATGTATTTGTATTATTAATGTTCAAAACTGAAGCGTAGCATATGGATTGAAACAAGGAGAATCTTCAGTGGATTTGATATATTTTTCTAATTCTGGAAGTGCTTCGACCTTCTTCAAGAAACTCAGTAGGGCTGGATATGGATAAAGAAAAGTTTCCTTGTACTTTGAGTACTCCTTGAGAACCTCATAGACGTAAAAGTCAACGTATAAAATCTGTAATAAATAATACACAAATTGTACCTATAAGTAGGAGTACACACATATAAAGGAATAAAAACTAAATTCTGTTGCAGGTAACATTCTGGATTAAAGAATTCCTATTTATTTTCCGAGCAATTTCATCATCGGAGTATAGCTTTGCAACTCCATGCGAATTAAAAGTAGATATATTTAATGACTTATGGTAATAATAATGGTAAATTATGGCTTCACTTACATTTTCCCCAGTAACCCAAGGTCGTTTTGCGAAGAAATTCTCGAGACGCGTAAATTCCACTGCATGAACTTCTTTCAGTGGTTTCTCTGGATTTCCAGGCTATATATAGACATTATAGACATATGTACATTGCACAAAAAATTAGGTAACTGATTATTTCATTATTGCTACTTACCTTATATACTATTAAAATATCGTCTGTGAAGAACTAAAATGACCCATATCCAATTGTTGCTACAATCAAAGTAGTTTAACATGTTTTTGAAACGTATGTAAATTTTTCTAATTCCATGTTTTTGAAAAGTGTAAAATTTTGTAATTACATGTTTTTGAAAAGTATGAAATATTCTATTTGAAAGATTTCAGGACATGTTTTAATATTTTTGTAGATAGTGGAAATTGTTTTAAGCTACAAATGGATATGGGTCATTTTGGTTCTTCACAGACGATATGTTACGTTCCTACATAGAATTTTGAGACTAATAAAGTTAGTTGGAACCACTAATTAACACCAGACCGAGACCGATGCAGCAATGATGAGGAGTTAAGGCAAATTATGGTTTGATTATGTGTTAATGTGAAACTGTGTTTCGTCAGTACGTAAATCAAATTCATTGCTCAGATTATTTAGTTTCGGATACTACAATAACATTGCTGGAATAGTAGTGATAACGGAATTTACTAGACCATAGGCAATAACAGCCAAAGAGAGTTGCGAATCGGAAAGAAGAACCTTCTACCATTTCAGCCACAGCTTGTAAATCAACAGTTTCCGGATAACATTTCCCCCTGCCTCTCGTCTTTGTAATATACTTGAGAAGGCTATAGCCTTTGACTCGGTTAATCTTATTTTGTGTCAGTCGTCAATCCAATACGTTAACTTAAGAGAGAGAAAAAAAACAAAGTAAACATATCTTTATGAGGTAGAGCTTAATATAAGTACGATTCAGTTGTAAATATTTAAATACAAAACTAAAAACTAAATAAAACAATGGTTTGTTTTTTATTGATATAATTTTGATACTGGGAGAAGGATGTCCTCCTTACGTATGGCATGAGAAAAATATCTGGGACTCTTGGGAGAAAAATATTTGGAAGGAAAATGTCTAAGAGGAAAATATCCGTATACCGGTTCTGCCTCCGTACAGGCTGTCGCAGTGTTCCCCTCGTTTAAGGTTTAGCAATGCTAGGATGCTGTGTGCACGCGGGCTTAAAACATGCGGAATTTGGATTTTCATTAATTCCCTCTGCCTCTTCATTATATTCTTATTCATTTTTCATGATTTTCTCAACATAGCTCCTTTTAATTCTAGCTTTAATTCAAAATGTTTGTTGAAATTGTTTTGTTTCTTCCCTGACTATATCCATGTCCGATGTACCACATTTATATATCTACTGACTAATATTTTTACAATGTTGAATGTGAAATTTCTGATTTTCTATGTACATATACGTATGATGTATGATAAATAAAAACAAAGTATGTACATAAAAATAATTATTACATTTGGAAAGTCCAGATCCATATTAAATTTTTCCTTGAGCCACATCTCCTTCGTGGGCTGCTGAGGTGATGCTTCTTTTTACAAATAAAAGCGCTTGTCTTGGAATTCTACTCCCAAGTATGTGAGGAAGAGACGGTGGGGATGGGCATGCTGTTACATATATATTAAATAATAAAACGCGATTAACTTTAATTCATAATAACATTCCTAAACTTCATCTTATTGGTTATTTAATTTTTTATAGGGAAATCTACACACTATATACGGTATAATGACAAATGACTTACACTACGATAATCCCAATAACCTAGAATTGGCTTAGAAACTCTGGACTCTGACATTATTGTTTAGCTATTAATTAATTACTCACTCAATAATCAGCCACAGTCAGAAATTGAAACTGTCGAAAGTCGATTAAAGCTGAGTTGCTGGGTAAAAGCGAAGGACAGCTTTACAAATATTTTTATGAAATTATAGGAAGGTATTTGGAAATTTAGCTCGCCTCATGTCAAAATACTATACAAATTCAGAGAGTTTAGAAGTTCTGTAATATTAACAATAATAGCCCTATATATACTCATAGCACTTATTATAGCACTAACAGGCAGCCTGAGCTTTGTATACAAAAGTAAGCGTACTTATTGTTAGTTATACCAGTCAAAGTTTGCGTGAGCTTCTCCAAATTCCAAATGCTTATTAGTATGTTTGTATATCTAGATTTTTATTATGCATGATTTAGTTTATTAGGGATCGTTCACAAATACCGTCGTCAGGGTCTCCTTGGCCGCTGCTGCAATCCCAAATCATTGAAAGCCGCATTCACGCAATGGTTCAGCTAATGACAAGGGGTCATTTAGGGTCATAAAAATGCTGATTTATCGACTAGATCATTTGTAGACAAACTCTCTTATCTACATTTACAATTATAAGGGATCTTCTTACTTTAGGACCGACCGACTTAAATGAAAACTCCATTTTGAATTTAATTTTGCTGTGTGGTTAGTAATGCTGACTGATATGAATTTTGCTTTAATATTAGTCTTTCTCAAATTTCCATGCTTAAATTGTCACAAATTCCCTTTGGTAATTTGTATAATAGCTATAGATAAGTATAGTTTGTTTAAAAATCATATTAAACATGGTTTTGTATGTAGGGAATTTAAAGAATATGAAAATCCGAAAGTACATTATATTACAGTCTTAAATAATTACATCAGAGTTGATTTAGACGGTTGACGCTATATGAAAAATTGTGCTATGTCCAAGGCAGGTACTTACCTAGCAGAAAAGTTCTATTTGCATGGCATTCAAGTGATACAAGGCATATAGTTGGGAGTAAAAGTTAATTTCAGAGATAACATAATTTGAATATAATAAGAAAATTTGGTGCAAATAGACAAAACAGTTGAAATCAAGATTGCAAAGGAAATCTCGTATATCATATCTACATCTACTACATTTTTAGGTCAGGTAAAAAGAAATTATATAGCTTTTCGTTACCTTAGTCCATTTTACTTTTTAGTTACAGAACATACAAAGAATGGGACGTACAAACGTACACTTTAGGTTCCTTCTTTCCTCATTCATACAAAAAGATGTTGAAATCAATGCAAACTAATAATGGTGCATAATTATGCATATTAAATCCCATACATTTTTTTCAGTTGCTATTCTATAACTACAAATGCTAGCTAAATTTCCATTATCAAGACTGAATTGAGATTTGAATGTACAACAAGCCGCACAAACTGTTGCCCGCATACATTTTATTGCTTCAGTGTTAGTTGGATGGTTTTCACATTTTCAGTCATTCACGCGGCCGTCGTACATTTAACATCGTCGCCTGTGTTCTTCTTGGTTGTCCGTTGCTACAATTAAGGAGTGGTACTTACCTTGCTTTATAAAAGTATGGACCCGCAAATTCCAATGGTAAGTTAATTTTTTATATTAAGGCACTGTAGATTATAATTTTAATTTCGCCATTAATTTCGCAGCTTCAAATTTTTGCTTTTCTGTGATTTAACAGTTCTATAATAAAACTACCTATGCATGCCGTAAATGTTGTACTATATTCCAAATTAGTTAAGTCTAAAATAAAAACTGTGCTGTGCTCAGTGATGTGTTAAACATTGAGGGTCGATTCTGATGCTTTTATGTCAACCTCTTTTTTGTACACAGTTTATTTTTCTATAATTTCAAACACGTTTAGATAATTAATTATTTTGAACTTTGACCTTGCCCTTATACTTTTTATCTTTTAAACTTTGAGTTTGAAAGCTACAAGAACAGCAGTGAATGCTCAATAATTAGCCTGCCAAAGTGTAAGAGTATTAATTTTAATAACTTCAGTTTCTGATCATTGTCACTAAATAGTGTTTGATTTTTGTCCTTTAGGGGCAGGGGTATACGCAAATCACGCGTCCTTTTCTGGAGGCAGCTGTGACCGATTTTAAAGAGGGGAAAAGTGAATATGCAAAGGGGAATCTCAACATCGCTAAAACATTCCTCGAAAACTCTGTTGCAGCGTTTTTTGACGCATATGGATCTGAATCAGTAGACGATAATCATGTGGAGGCACTCATTACGTTGGGTTATGTACTGTTGGATTTGTTGAAAATAAAAGGATTACCACACAATGATAACAGCATTCGGAATACTGCCGTTGATAACTTTGAATTGGCATTGCTTATATTATATAGAAGAGTTCTGAAAAAGACGGATGAGATGCTGCAAACGCCTGGAGTACTAGACGAGGATTTTCAAGACAGCATACTACTAATTAACCTTCAAATACAGCGGATAAAAGTTTTGATCAGAATGTCTAAGCGAAAATTGATTGTGCTGTAAACATTTTACATTTGTCTACAGGATTCGTTGTTCACTTATATAAAGTAAAATCAGAGTTTGCAAATTAAAAATGAGTGTAAATGCTTTGCGATAAAATTGTATTTTGTGTGTGCAGTTGTTAATATCATTTATTGACATTTAACTTTGGGCCGGAACTACACTTTGTAAAGCACACTTTGTTAGAACACTCCATAAAATTACTTCACATCTATATCGTTCTTATAACTGAAGCAACTTATAGCTGGACGACTGCTCTATCATTTTAATACGGTGTATAGAAAAAAGTATGATGTCGGTTAAAATCATATTTCACCGCAGCTAGGAAATTTTTGTTTCGACATAAACTAGTCAATAAAAAGGTTAAATATTTGTTAACGTGCAACATAATTAAGGTAAAGATCACATAGTTAGGATTCGATTGTGAGATTCTGATTTTTTAAACGCACCTACCTCAAATATTTATTTGTCGTCATTTGCTTTTAATTGATAGAAACCATATAGTCTGTGCGTTTTTATATTTATTATATGTACTGTGGTACATAATATGTACAACCGGTGGAGCCTTTAATCATACATATTATGTACAATTAAAGGCTCCACCGGCTATACAGGTTGTAGGACATTTTCCTCGTGAACTTTAGTATAAGGTTTAAGGTGCGTGTACTATACCTACTTAAACTGGAAATTCAGGCTGTCGTTGTGTTCCCCTTTGGTCACATTAAGGTTAAGCATTGCTGTGATGCGGGCTTAATATAAAATATTCGGACTTTTGCTTTTCATGAATTACCTCTTTCTCTGAGTATCTGACTTTTGCAAATTAACCCGCGATTATATCAAAATTGAGTAATAAAATGTGTATAAATATCGTAAGTAGACATTATGTAGTAATTGTAGTACGTGGCTTTCCCAAAAGTTTTTTAAAAATTATTTTAATGAAAGATTTTAATTCCAATACCTACACCTATATCAACGTCATGTGAAGAGATCGTTCGTATCCGCGGTAATTCGCAGAAATGTTGTTCAAAAAATGAACATATTCAAGTACAAAGTTGGTGCACATATAGTATATAATTATATAATGAATAGATAGAAAAACTAATTTTAAAATATTAAGGTTTGTGTGATACTTAAATTGCTGCCAAAAAGCCAGACAGCCGAAAGTTGACACTTTTCAGTCTTTGATTTTTTTGTTCTTCTTGTGGTATAAAACCTAATTTTAGATAATGAAAGCGAGCGGAGCCCTCACTGGACTACTGGACTTGATGTATTCTTCTTATTGTGGAAGTGGAATGGCTTCGAACTTCTCCAAGTAATTTAATAGAGTTAGATGTGGCTTGAGAAAATCCTTGTTGTACTTTGTAAATTGCTTCAGAGCTTCGTAGACGTAGAAGTCAACGTATGAAATCTGAAACACGAATTATGGAAAGCAATGTTAGTCTGGGGTTAATTAAATCATACGATACAACACTATTCATACCATTCTCATCCTCACAAACAAATGTTAATTTTATTATTATTCTAAAAAATTGATGCTGATTTTGATTAAGGGCCACGCACAATTCTATAAAAATTGACTTATATTCTCCCCAACAACCCACTGTCGTTTTGCGAGAAATGCCTCGAGACGCTTAAAATCTTCTCCGTGAGTTTCTTCTAATGGTTTTACTGATACACCAGTCTGTAGACATAATTAAAAACATCATCATTAATCATTAATTCAATTAATCAAATCTGCAAATAAGTACCTTAAATAAATTACACCAAAATGTATACTCACTGGCGCTGGACCGTAGGCAAGCACAACTAAAGCAAGCTGCAGGTCATTCATAACGCCCTCGTCCATGGCAGCTACGGCTTGTAAATCAGCTGTTCCAGGATCCAGGATACAGTTTTGCTTCCCCCTGAGTCTTGGCAATGTATTTTAGAATGGCCTTTTGACTAGGTCAGCTTCATGTTCTTTTCCTTGTCAATCAGTACGGCAAGGTCGGTAACTTTAGCAAAACATTTTAGTATTTCATGAAAAAATTATATCGTCTGGGAAGAATCAAAACGACCCGATTCCATGTTTAGCTAAAAACAAAATGAACATTCTGCAAAAATAATAACATATCATAATTTTAAAAGTTTGTAATTAGAATAATTTAAACTTTTGGAAAAGTAGTAAATAGAACATTTTGGACCTTTTAAAAACGTAAAAAGAATATGTTCCACAATTTTCAAAAACATGTAATTATGATAATATTTTGCAAATTTTAAAGAAATATTATTAACATTTTACGCATTATATTCTAATTCGTTTTTAATGCTTTTTTCGACATAGATCCCTTTATTTCTAGCTTAAATTCGGTATGGGTCATTTTGTTTCTTTCCTGACGATATCCATTTCCCGTACCACATATCTACCTACCTACATATTAATATTATTACCATGTTTGATGCGCAAATTCTGATCTTCTATGTGTATGTATGATGTACAGAAAAATATATATACACAAAAATAATAAGTACACTGGGAAAGTCCAGGTCAAGAATAAATTTTTCCTTGAGCCACTTCTCCTTTGTGGGCTGAGGTGATCCTTCTTTGTACAAATAGTAGAGCTTGTCTTGGAAGTCGAGTCCTGGTTCCAGTTTCCAAGGTATGTATAGTTTCTCAGCACAGCCGTAGCCTGTAGCAATTAAGGAACGTATAAATACATTAGCTTGGAAACCCATGGGATTTTTGAATAGTTTAATGCCAAGTTTTTACTTATCAAAATACTGAGAAGACTATTAGTTACACAATTCTAACTATAGCTGATAACATTAATAATGTTAAAACTCATGGCTTATTTTTTCATTACGTTATTGTTAGAAGCATGCTCTGCAAACTGTCCACAATTATTGCGTCCGTTCCTCCTATGAAGAATTAAATGAAAATAAAAATTGGAAAAAAAAGTGTCATATTATATTATGTGACATCGAGTAGGAACAGGAACGGGATGTATAATTTTGGAACTGACCCAATAAGGCTAAGGCGTGTACCGTTCTACCGTTATAGCATTTCTGAGCAATAACTTTCACTGCGAGAACACAGTTGTACATACAGTAATTTATTCTACCTTCAGTATCAGGACCTAAAGTCCATTCTCCTCCTCAGTGTGTCTAGGTCTAGAAAATTACGACAGCGAGAACGTAAATATTAATTTACAACTGGCGCTACAATTACGCTTGCTATACAGACACAGTAAAAAACAAGTAAAACAAATATTGTTTTAGAGGCTACTTCATCGTCACCTTTCTAACAAATTATAAATTAAACATGTGTTGCTAAAAACATCACGCAAATACTGATATTTTAATTTTGAATTTTGGAGTGAAAAAATAATTAATTGTTTATTGTCACAATATTTATTTTGAACGCAAACATGAGTGGGGACGAGACGGATCAGGAGCAAATTGAAGCAGGTGAAACTGTCAAGTTAGATGGAAGTGGAAGTGATGATGCTCACGTTGGATCTACTCATTCAATATTTGTCATTCAAAACGTAAGAT
>JAQFZE010004700.1:0-10964 GCA_034695245.1 Dicyrtomina saundersi | reverse complement strand
ATTTTGCACTTTTAAAAAACACTTAATTAGAATATTTTGACCTTTTTCAAAACATGTAAATAGAAAATTTTGCTCATTTTAGAAACTCATAATTAGCATTGCATCTTATTTACTGTCTTTTATTTGACATAGCTCATTTTAATTCCAGCATAAACTGGAAATGGATCATTTTGGTTCTTCATAGACCTGTACCCAGCACAAGTACACTTATAGGGTTTATCTAATATTTACCTAACAAAATTATCGTTCGGTATTTGTCTGTAGCTAATCATGACCAATTGTACAATGGACCCCAAATCCAAGGCCAATATTCTCAACCTCAACAAGTTCGTCAGCCACCCCCACCACCATCAAATTATCAGCCTGCCCCACAAAACTCCTTCCACCACCAGCAACAACAACAACATCATCATCAGCAACAGCAACAGCATCATCAAGGTGGCTTCTCAGACGCTAAAATCACCAAAAGTAAAGAAGTCTCTGAGCTTCTAATTGCGGCTCCAGGAGGATCCCAACAGCATTTTTCAGCTGAACAGCAAAGATTTCAGCATCTTCCTCCACATGAACAACAAAATTTGAGAAATCAGCAACGTCCATCCATCTTCCAACACGGCGGACCTCCCCCACCTCCCCCATATAGAGGTGACCAAGGACCACCAAAGCACCCTGGTCAAAATGTTCAAGAGTCTTTGACTCAAAGTCTTTTGAAAGAATTTCTGAATAAGGCTCAAGGAAAACCACAAGGTCACCACCAGCGGTATCCGGGACCACCTCCGCCTCATCAGTCTCAGCCTCAAGGAGGTTTCTTCGGAGTTCCCCCAAGTAAACACAATCCTCTCCATGGAAAGCCTTTCCAAGGGAGTAAAGAAGTTGCGAATGAGTTGCAGGCTGAAGGTGGAGAATTCCCAGGACCCGTTGTTCAGTATGGCGGTGTTTTAGGGCCCAATCCCGCTGGTCCATGGCCAGAGGGTCCTGAAGGACCTGACATGGCCAAAATTGTAACTTTGGACGTCAAGTGCGAAAAGAATGTCATGAGGATTTTTATTGCGTTCGATAGACCATTCCATGGCGTCATCTTTTCTAAGGTGAGCTGAAGACATTATAGATTGCTGTGTAGGTATTACACCACATCAAAAACAATTAAAAAACTTATATTTATAATTTATCACACAGGGTCACTACCACAATGTCCACTGTATTCACTTACCTGCTGGTCTCGGTCACACCTCAGCCAACTTTGACATTAGCATCGACTCTTGTGGGACTCAAGGGAACTCGGAAACTGCAGTTCAAGGAGGATATGGTGCTCAGAACTCGGGCTCTGGGTCATTTTTTGAAAATGTTATTGTTATCCAGTACGATCCTCAAGTTCAGGAAGTCTGGGATCAAGCCAGGAAATTGAGGTACGTGGAATAAATTACGAAAAATATTCTCTCACCAAGTCCCATAACATTACTGCAGTGCATAAGTTAACAATATAAGACTGGCACTATTAAATTTTTATTCTAGTACGTATTCATTGTATGCATAACTTGTTCTGTCGTTATTCCAGATGCACATGGCACGATCAGTATGAAAAGAGTGTCACTTTCCGTCCATTCCCAGTTGATATGCTCGATGTTGTTCGAGCTGATTTCGCTGGTGATAATGTTGGATGCTGGATGCAAATTCAGGTAATGGCAATACATATATTTTGTTGTGACAGCTACACTTACACTACGAAGATCGATGAATACATTAAGTCTATCCTCACGAATTTTTGCAAATGTTTCGCTTCTATATCTGTTGTTTCGTTGTAAATTTTAGGTCGGTAAAGGACCATGGGCATCGGAAGTCTCCGGTTTGGTCAAGATCGGTCAGACGATGACAATGGTTCTCGCCATTAAAGATGATGACAACAAGTTTGACATGCTCGTCCGTAACTGTCTTGCTCACGATGGCCAGCGCTCTCCAATTCAACTTGTGGATCAGTTTGGCTGCATCAATCGACCCAAGCTAATGTCTCGTTTTACAAAAATAAAGAATTTCGGAGCATCCGCCTCAGTCCTGTCCTATGCTCATTTCCAAGCATTTAAATTCCCTGACAGCATGGAGGTTCATTTCCAATGTACCATTCAGATTTGTCGGTATCAGTGCCCAGAGCAGTGTTCTCAAGGAGGAGCTGCTGCTGCTGAGGGACAACAAGGAAGTTATGGGACGGTGGGTAAGAGCGGACTCGCCGCTGACAAAGATGAGGAAGGAGCTGCGGCGAGCGGCGGTTCCTCCGGAAATAGTCGTCGACGAAGACGTGCCGCCGTAAATGGAACTTCTGAGGATAAATTTGGGGATGATGATATTTATGAGTACACGACCACATTTAAAATCACTCCCGCCACCGAGGAGAACAATGAGAAGGAAAATGTGGGTCTGAATCGAATCATCACTGTTGTTTCGAATGATGATTTGGAATTCCTAACGAAAAATCAGGGTCCTGAAGAGAGCCTACCAATGATTGAGTCCACTGTGTCGGACATTGTGTGCATGTCAACTGCAGGATTTGCCTCCATGCTCGTTGTTCTTATTGGTTGTTTACTCGTCGCCTGCATTGTCTCTGTTGTTCTCATTTTGAGAAATCCAAGAAAATACTGATTAGGAGAATTAGGACAAAATCTTCTTCTACAAGTTAATATATATGCAGCGCAGGGAGGAATTATCAATATTTTTTTGCACATCATGGAAAGCTTGAACTGACTTTTTATTTATTAACATAAGATATTTATTGTTATTTAAAAAAAATTATTTATTTTATAATATTTCAGTACATTATTATACTTGAAGTTAGATCAGGTGGGCAGAGATTTATTCCGTTCAATTTCATTTCATGACATGCCAAGCAACTGTTGTTAGGTATTACTGTTGTATTCTCTTTTTTTTAATTGTTATTTCGTGTTAATCAAATATTGTTTGTTTTTATTGCTTAATTACTTTTTGTTCAGTTGGAATTTCCGTATACAGCTTTGTGTTACTTGCAATCCATATTTTAATAATTTATTATTTAACTTCTGTATCACGTAACGTTGTAAAATACCTTGCTGAAGCTACTCTTTTTAAAACTTGAATTAAACTTGTGTGTGTGTGTGTGTTGTTGGACGCACAAGAACAAAACAACACACAAACACATATAGGACATCAATTATATATAGCAAGATCCGGACAAAAAAAACTCTTGTTGAGTACCTAACTACTAATTAAGAATTAAATAGAAAAATTTTGCTTTAAAAGATTGAACTTCACAAAGTTACTTTACTGGCTAAATAAATCAATCTTTTACTTGAGTAATTAATTACATTGGCTTTGAAGTGCAATTTTGGTTCAGACGATGAGGTGAGGTACCGCGCATTGTCGATCTATTGACTCGAATTCGAATGCTAGAAATTACACACCACATCACCAAACATCATCAACTTATCTAATCTGTATGAGTTTTAAATAAAATTTAAAGTTTTAATTAGTATTACTGATAGATATATAAAAATAAATTAGTAATAATTATTTTGTAATTATCTTAAATGTATATTATTAAAAATTATTATTTATTTACGATGAAGCGACGATACGTACTATGAAAGTAAGAAACTGAAAAAAAGCCAAATAGTTGCAATATACTTAATAATTATAATTTTAAAGATATTTAGATAAATATTAACTATTTTTGTATTTATCGAAATCGATAGTGAATTGCAGTACTTCATATAAGTACATACGTTTGTATTTTGTTCGTACACTTCATGTTACAACAGCTGCTATACTACCTAACTTTATTTTTATTGCGATAAAAAATTCCACAGGATTAGAGTAATTTCAATAAAATGATTGTAAGTTAAATCAAACAAAAAATTTTACACTTTTCAAAAGCTGCTTGAATTTATGTTTCTCTTCGATTGCTCAGTGTGAAAAACCTAAACTGATATTCCGCGAAGCATTGATAAGCTTTTTGAAATCTCAAGATTTTAAATTAAGTACCTATACTTACCTATAAAAATATAAATAAGGATACAGATTGCCTTAAGTATAGAATATAGTGTAAACTTTTTTATTTTGTAAAATAAATACCCAAGAAAAATAAACATAACGCATTAAAATGTTTACTTATTTGAATTGAAATATTTATCATGTCTCTCCCGAAATCGAAATTATTTCTGCCAACCATTCATGTTTTCACGATATATAAGAAACCGTCCGCAAATGGCGTCATAGAAAAATCCTCATTTTTAGGACACTATGTCGCCTCCGTCATAAGTAAGCTTAACAATTCCGTGACAATGGCTATCTCTAACATGGGTTCTCATGAGTATCCAAGCCGACTAAACCCCCCCCCTGTGTGACGTCATTTAAGGACAATTTCTAATATAGTAAGAGCTAGCCAAAACACAAGCCGTCTCACTGCAGCATCTAACGTCCTTATTTACAGCCTCCTCGGATTGCGAGATTGCATGCCACAAGATACGAAATATGAAATTATCTTTGGGACCATACATTAATTACGTTTACAAAAATCCAAAATTTTGAACCCCCTCCCCCCCTTTTTTGGTATGTACGCCCATGTAAAAGGATAGGCACCTTGAACCCCCTCCCTCCCCCATTTTGTAAACGTAATTAATGTATGCTCCCTTTTGAAACCTGCCGATCACTCTCACTGCACTGCGATGTCGAGATGTTTTAGTATGTAGTAGACCCAATACCCAATCTGGTCTGGTTTCAATTTTCAATTCAACTTTTACTAATAAACTTTATAACACCGACTTAATTAATACAGTAGCTGTGTATGCAAATCAAGTAGTAGTTCCGTCATGCATTTAGTTTTTTTATTCAACGGAAGTCTGCTGTTAGTTAAGGATTCCTAAAAACATCGTGGAAATTAGTTTAGTTAAAGTTTTTGCCATAAACAAATTAATACACTTTGAGATAAAATTAAGTTAACAATACTTTTACCGACAAAGAGTAAAACGGAATTTTAATGAATAATACTAATTTTGTGCGGTAGTGCCGTGAGGTTTTTTTTATTCATTATAATTATTGCCACCACCTATTTCTAGGAAGGAAGCAAGAATAGTTATGTAACTTATTGGTTTCAGAATTGGTATAATTTGTTTCCGATTCTGCAAGTTGAACTTGAACCTCTATTATTGACTATACAGTTTGCGTGGCAGTGATTGTATCAAATTTTACTGGATAATACGAGCTTCACTCATGTTGTATGGGTTGGACAAAAATGAAGTCATTTACAATTTTTGTAGTAGGTAGTTTATTTTTAGTATTATTGAGTAACTTCGTAAGTTGCAGTAATGACCCTGGTAAAATCCATGGATGCGGTGGTTATGTTCGTAGTCCATTTAAATTGGAATTTCATCAAATTGAAATTAAGCTGTAAGTTTCCGCTGCGTTGTGTTGTAGTTTGTTATTATGTCCTAATTTTGAAAATTATTATTATTATATATTGATTGTTGGTGTGTTTGTTTCTGAGTTTTGGAATCGTTTAAAAATCCTGCTCTGATAAATTTTGATTTACATTGAAACAAATTGATTTTGCAAGTACTATGTATATTTGATTCGTATTTAATTAATTGTATTTTGGTTACTGTATCAGATTTACTAAACAAGGCAGCTTGACAATGAAGACTGACTGTGCTCCGACGACGGGCTACTACTTCATTCCATTGGATCGAATTGGAGACTATGTTCTTAAGGTAGCATATTTTTAGCTAGGAATTTTAAATTAGAATGAGTTCTCCATATGTACTAGTATATTATTTCCAGCCAATGAAAGTGCATATTTTATATTTATGCTGGGATTCAGCGCTTAATGTTACTGGTCTGACTTATTTTTTACAGATAAGCCCTCCGGAAGGATGGACATTTGATCCACCGGAATATGAAATCAAATTTGATGGCGAATCTGACATGTGCTCAAAAGAAATAGATCTCAATTTTGATTTTAAGGGATTTTCTGTGTATGGTCAGGTTGTAACAGCTGGGTATTCTGAAGGTCCAAATGGTGTCAAGATTGTCTTGTTAGGACCGCATGATCTACGTCTTGAAACATCAACTGAAAGCAAGGGTGTGTTTACATTTGAAAGCATCCCTCCAGGGCAGTACGTTGTTAAAGCCAGTCATCCTGATCTTCTCCTCGAAAATGATCAGTATTCCTTTGAAATAACGAATAAAAATGTTAAAGTCGAGAATAAGGTAAGTATTTTATAGTGAATACTTTTACTATTTTTGTGTTTCCCGTGATCATGTACCTGATCAAAGAAAATCGAAATTTGACAGCTCCTTGTAAGCGGTTACGTCATAGCAGGACGAGTTCTCAGTGACGCCCAACCAGTTCAAGGAGTATCTCTCATTTTGTACGGAAAACCCGGTTCGAAAATTCCTAAAAACTGTATAGCGAACACTCAAAACTTTGATGTTGGAAAAAACTCTGACGAGTCTTTCTTATGCCTTCAAAATTCCGACTCTACTGGAAAGTTCCAATTTTCCGAAGTAGCACCAGGAAAATATAGCATCGTTCCTGTTTATAGGTAGCCATTTATTGACGCATGGTTGTGATATTTAAAGGTTTTACTGAAGTGTTTCTTACCTATTATCTATTGTTTCTGACATAGGGGAAAGAATATAATATATGACGTGAGTCCTGAAAGACTGGAGGTAGAAGTAAAACATGAATCATTAACTTTAAAAAAGAATTTTCAAGTAGAAGGGTTCACTGTACAAGGAATAGTCAAAGGTGTATCTGGAGCTTCAGTCTTAATCAACGGGAAATTTCAAGCTGTCACTAATTCGGATGGGACCTTTAGTATTGCCAAGATGAAACCTGGCAACTATGAATTTCAGATACAGTCAGGTATAGGAACGCTTAACATCAATTGGGGCATCTTTTTTACAGGAGGACAAGTGTGGTAGACATTGAAAGCATTGTTGTAAACTTGTTTGTTTTTTCTTTGTTCAGAAAAATTCCAATTTGATCCTGTTAAGTTGGAAGTTTCTGTGGCTAACCCAGTGCTACCGGAGTTCAGCCCGTCCCGTCTGCTCGTCTGTGGGTTGATTAAAGGTAAACTATTGCCCGAATCAACGCATCCGCTCACTCTTGTCCTGCAATCTGTAGATAAATCTGGGAAGCCGTCACCGCATACTATCCGTGAAGCAATTCAGGATCCCAGCAACGTGTGCGTTTTTCTCCCTCCAGGAAGTTACAATGCTTGGATTGATACGTTGCCTAACAAGTACTTTATTCCATCCACACTCAATTTCCAAGTCCCCAGTTCAAAAGAAAAAGCTTTTGAATTTAGTCAGTTTTTGGGTAAAATTTCTGGTGTCATAAATTGTCAGTTGGGCTGTCCCGAAGGAGTCAGAATAAACCTCGAAAGTAATGGAAAACTTATAAAACAACTAGCTCTTGAGGATCCATCCAACAAACTAAAATTCAGCTTTGATCAGCTTGAGTCAGAATCCTATAGATTATCTGTAGAGGCAAATAATTACTGTTGGCAAAACGATGGCGCGGTAAATATTGCTCTCAAGGATACAAATATTGAAAATTTGTCTATCGTTCAAAATGGATTTAAGTTGAAACTCAGTTCAAGCCACGAAATAGATTTAAAGATTCTTAGTGGCCAAACTGTTGAAAAAGAATTAGCGCTCAAAGGAAATCAAGTTGAAACAATATGCTTAAAAACTCCAGATATTTACAAGTTGATTCCATCTGGCTGTCATATTTTCGAGCAATCCGAATTCACCGTTAAGCCTGGAGTAAATACTCAGCTGGAACTAAGGGCTATAAAACATTTGATTTCCGGAAGCATTATCTCGAAGGAAAAAATCGACGATCTTAAAGTGAAAATTAATGGAGAGCTGTTAAATGGAGGGAAGCCCATAGAAGGAGTCAAAGTCAAGGAAGGAGAGTTCCAGTACAAGGTTGAATTTGGGGAAGTTTCGAATACAGTAGTCACACTCAGCTTTCTATCAATCGGGTTTTCGTTTGAACCTGCTGAACTCAGTGTGTCAACCGTAGATAAATGCCAGCTTAATGTGTTCAAAATTAATGCTTTGAAAGCTCACATTATTAAAGGAAAACTTATTCCTCCACTGGGTAAGCTATATATGCACCAGCATCACCAGCTGATTTAATAATCCTATTTCCAATTTAAATTAATTTGCATGATACTTTATACGAGTAAATTTTGAGTTTTTGGACTCTTTTAAAAATTGCAGAAGACGTTCAAATAAAAATTGACCTTATTGGCGACGTGTCAGAGTCAACGTACGTAACTACAGACAGCGCTGGGTTATACGTTGCGGGTCCATTCATACATTCTTCTGGATTTAAAGTGACTCCCACCAAACCTGGATACACATTTAAGCCGTTAGGCACGGATGAATTTTCTTTTTCTGTTCATCAATTGGCAAAGATTAATGTGAAAGTACTTCAGGATGCCCCTGGTGAAGCATTGACGAATGTGTTGCTATCACTGAGTGGGCCAAATGCCTATCGACAGAACAGGTACACTGATTCTCAGGGAGAAATGACTTTTACGGACTTACAGACTGGTCAGTACTATTTAAAAGCTCTTCTAAAAGAATTTCGCTTTGAACCGAGTGCCGTCAATATTCAGCTTGAAGAGCAAGAGACGAAAACTGTAACCGTCAAGTAAGTTATTCTAACAAACTACAATGAGCTTGTGTAACATTTGCTACCGTTTATAGTTTATAAAGTTTATGTTTTTTATTATTTCCATAGAGCTCGACGAGAGTCATTTAGCTTATACGGTCAATTGTTCTCATTAAATGGCGAACTAGTGCCAAATTTACTGATATCTGCCAAGGGTACAGGCAATTGTGCTGAATATGGCGAGGAAGGAATATCAGATGAGTTAGGAAACTTCCGAATTTGGGCATTAAAATCATCGGTGAGTTATTGACGTACTCCTCACAGCGCCATGGTGCTATATGCATTTCAAAAATTATAAATACTCCATTAGTAGAATTTTTAATGTATATTTCATTGTTTAGTGTACCTACGTCATATCAGTTGCAAGTGGTGGTGAAGCGGGAAGTAAGGTGGAAAGAACTATTCCTGCCTCGTTGGAAATAACGGTAAGAAATCACAAAGCATATTTTAATGATAGTTGGAACGGATATTGTAAGTAAATATTACCCTATTTATTTGTTATTAGGTTGGCCAGTATGATATTAAGAATGTCAGCTTTTTGGTCATGACCCCGGTGACGAGAATGGATATAAGTTTACGCTGTCATTCTAATAAAGAAAAGTATCTCGAGTCTCTTGAAGCCTTCATTTATTCCGCGCGTACTCCAGATGTTCCGGCTCATCGCATCTCATTTAATGGATATCCTTTCATCATTCTCCCTGCGATTCCTAAAGACGGCTCTGAATATTTCATTGCATTTGAATCAAGCTTAAACGAGTTCCAGTACAAGTTTAAGTTACCAAATGTAATTAATTTTGTAGCTAATGAGTCCTTTGCCCACTACGCCTTTGACTTCAATGTTGAACCTGCCCCTGTGGAACAAGATATTGGCAAAAGCTCCTATATTGCTATGACCATTGTATTTTTAGCTATTCTTGCGTCAATGTACTTCGATAAATTATCCAAATTAGTCAAACTTTACATCGAAAATCATTCGGGGGGATCTAGCTTAGCAGCAAGGAAAGCTAAACTGAAGTCAAAATAGGTAAATTTAAATAATTCTCGGCTTGTTCAGTATGCTATTACATAATAAAATTGTATTCCCTTAGTGCTATAAACTATATTATATTTAAAGATTCGATTTGGTATAAATGATTTTTGCATATTTTGGATTGATTATAGCAAATGCAGTATGAAAATGTGTGCAGTAAAACAAGTACTAGTAGGCAATATGTTAAACAAACTTTTTGCGTAAATGTGATTTGTAGTTATGTAATCATCATAGGTTTTAGTTGGTTGCTTTGCATTACCTAGTTGTGTTTAATGGATGTGATATGTTAAATCCCTTTGTCTAATATATATAAGTTACATTGTGTTACACTGTATATGTCAATCAGTTGTTCGTTGAGTATTGGGATTGTCGGGTTTTATTAAATATGAATTGGGTGTAATTATGACGTTATAATGGAAACATTCGAATGAAGATCCAAATCTTGAGTTTGTTATGCGAACAAAAAAAACATAAATAAATTATCCTCTTTACTACGAACCTGTTTCATTCAATTGCACACAAAATAATGACCATCAGTTTGATTATCAAACACATTTTTCACATTACTATTTACTCGTGCTATCCCCGTGTCCCTTATGCATACAAAAGAAGTCCAAAATCTACCACCGTTCAGCATGGGGAATCCTGCAATTCCTGCATAAGCCGTCGATGCATCGATGAGTTACACTTTAGAACAAGTTGTACATTGTCCTAATAATTACTAGTTATTCTTAATGGTAGAAACTAGCACGCAGAATAAAATTCCAAAACTTCCAAACAAATGTGACCTTTACGCCACTGCACTGCTGTGGAATGCGCCACTAATAATGTTCTTAAAGTTAAGATTCCTTTGAATCTGGCGTCTCGCATCCAATTAATTAAAACCATAAACGCAAGAAAAATTATTTATAGATGAGCCTTGTCTGACTGATGGCAAATGTGAGAGTCATGAAAGAGATGACTACAAAAATAAAAAGACATCTTTGTTAGATTAAAAGTTATATCTTGAATATTTAGTTTACAATTGTTCGGTTAGATTGTTCGTTGGCCCTGGCGGCCCTGAGAGAGCGATTGCGCTCAATTTACGTTGTTTTTTCTTCAATAAAATCTATTTTTTTCCGCCTTTGCCTTTCCTTTCACAAACTTACGATATCATCTTCTCATGAAATTTGTGAAGTGTGATTTGTACCGTATGTAAGCATTACTGATATGCATGGAAGCAGCTGA
>JAQFZE010004699.1:0-10965 GCA_034695245.1 Dicyrtomina saundersi | reverse complement strand
TTCGAGAATTCCCCATTAACTTAATTAATAGATTTAATTGTTAGGCTAAATTCCCGAAGTAATATTAAGTACTAAGAAGACCATTACGATTGAGAGAAATTAAGGAAACCATTAATTATGAAGCAATGCATGTCTCCCCTGTGAGACTTGACAATGATTAGAATGCGGCAGTAATGTCGAAACCCAAATTTAAACAAAACTATATTTGAGATTATTATTTGTTATACGAGTTGATTTCAGAGAGAATTAAAGAGAATAAATTTAATCGTAATGTATTCGCCTTGACGGTAACAGATTCAATCTTTACTTTTTAAGTCGTAGACTGCCAGACGTGGAAAGTGTCGCAATCATTAAATTCATCCCATTTCATCCCTCATATTTTATTTCAATTATCTTTAAGTGTTTTACTGCAGCTTTGATCATACAGAATCATACAGATCCACAAGTTGATACTTACCTGATATTTCTTCTGAGACCAACTGAGTTAGTGGGACCATTTCAGAACCTACCCTTTTCTTGTATTTATTCATTTAAATACAGGCGTTATCAGCACTATCCGAACGCTTACTGTGTGTCCCAGCTTTTACCTAACATCTCTTGTGAAGTTTAAGTTTTACACCTTAACAAATAATGTAAATAAGAAATGAAATAAAATGTTAGCTTTTAAGCAAAATGTATCGGGAGAGAGGCACTTCCTTGTCAACACTTAACAAACCAACAACCACCAACTTTACTTGTATAGTTAGCCAGTCTACTTTCAACAAGTTAATTGTTCAAATAAATTTAATTCTTAATTAATTTATAATCAATTTACCCCGTCTATACTCTCACTTGAACTTACATTTTATTTATCCAAGCATCCAACTCACCATAAATTCAAAAATATAACATGGTGGCTCTAAGCTTACCAAGATATTAGTATTGCGCAATTACAAATTATTAGAGTAAAAGAAAATTATTTAAAGCTAATATCGCTTTCCTCGAGGAAGAAAGTAAGATACCAATAAGCACGATTTATTCTTTTAATATATCTGGTATAAAATCTTCTTTTTTTTATTTCAAAAGTATCCACCATGCTATGGATTTCTGAGTAAAAACGAGAGCTTAAAACTTGGAATAAATAAAAGCTTGCAGAAAAAATTAGAAAAAAACTGGTAGTGCAGAAATCTTAAGCAGGAGCGGGCGACAAACTTTACCTAGTAGTAAAGTGAACAAAATAGACACATTCCTTTCTATCCTGATCTTGCTTTACGCAGCAAAGTAGAAACAAAAATTGCAGACGCTTCATAACACAGTGGTTTAAAGTGAATGTAGTGGAACGGTGAAGAGATTGAATAGAGAGACTAGCAAATACAACAAGAATAATTGGTGCAAGTTCAGGGTATAGAAACTGACAACGGAAGTCTGGATCCAACATACACTTTCAAGTATGTGAATACTTAAGACCACAGAGCTTTATAAATAGAAAGAGAAGTCTCATAAGCATATGCTGACTAATAAAAGCAGTAGATAGACAGCGTTTAGATAAGCAATCGATTGAAAGTTTGATTACGAGGTACAACATTAATATACTATATCCCTAGTTAGTACAAAAATACAGAAATGGCTAAAAAGAAGGCAATTAAAATTAAGTAGGAAATAATTGCGAGCAATCTCTGTTTTACAAACTCCGATTTATTTTTTTATTTAACTTTATTAAATACAAAATTCTATCACCCTGTTGCCCACATATTGATAATTTCGATTATTAACAAGGAAAAGGAAAACAAAATCCGCTTACGAGATAGGTAAGAGTGAGCAACTAATAGACAAGAAGTTAGATGGAACTACACTCTAAAAATATTCAAGTAGGAAAGACATATAATCTCTCAGGAAATTATAAAAGCAGAGTAGGTAGCAACCACTAACTACTAACAAAATTGAGATGGACGATCCTATAAGGGGGAACAAAAAACGATATTTTGATTCTACAATAGACGATATGCAGGATTATGTAAATCATTTCAACTTGACCACAGCAATTTTGGAAGTAAACAACGATCAGCAAAAGTGTAAATTGTTTGGAGAGACGTTGACAGGAGCGTCAAAAGACTGGAACGAGATTACAAGGAGTAAGAATAACTGGCTGCAAATGGAAAGCGAATTCCAGAAAACCTTTTACGGGAGCAGAGCGTTGAAAAGAACATTACAGAATACGGAGTGGAGATCACAGCAGAGAGTGAATGGGAGGAAGCCCATCATTAAACCGAGCATCAAACAGAAGAAAAGAAACCCATCACTTTCCACACAAGCCATGATGTCAATGCAAGGTCTATGAACTCCATACACTACAATGAACTATGAAGGTATAGACTACCCTACACTGATTGACACAGGAGCCACGATAACACTCGTAAGTAGAAAAATAGTTAGACCACAAATAATACAACCATTATTAGATTTGCATGTTGAAGGATTGTGAGGCGTAATGCAATCACCCATTGGAAAAACAAATTTAACTCTAATAAAAAATGGGGAAAACATCAAGGTGAAGGCGTTAGTACTACGTAACGTACAACCACTACTGGTCCTAGGCTTTAATTTCTTACAGAAATACGATGCAATTTTGGACTGTGCTACCCTCAAATGCATTCCGAGAACATCAGAACTCAAACCATTTGATTTCGAGATAAAAGGACCAACCTGTGCCAAATACACTATACCTATACACTCAAAAAACAATAGAGCAAGATTGGCGGAAACTACATAACTTCAACTACGATCAGCCACAATGGTCAAAATGGAATGCATACACAGTAACATACCAGAATTACTATTAGAGCCTAACCTAGCGGTATACAGTAAGCAAAGATTATTTATCACCAGAGGATTAATAAAAAACACAAAATTAAAAGTCCTCATATATAACCCATCAGAAAAAGTCAAGAAAATATTCAGAGGAGTGGTAGTCGAAACGTATGAGGATGGCTTCACAATTATAAATGGAAAAGGGTCAGATCTTGATCATTGTAAATCACTGGAGGAGGAAATACCACTACCAAAAGACTTTAAGCCGATGACGGAGAAACAACTTTAAAAACTACACATCAATCCAGACCCAGAAGAAGCAGAACAGAAGGAAGTACAAAAATTATGTATGGAATTATTTGATATTTTTGCTTGGTCAATTAAGGAACTTAAAGGAGCCAAACTACAACCTATGAGAATTAATACGGGAGACCATCCGCCGCAGAGTAGCCCACCATGTAGACAATCACCCCAGGAAATGGAGGAAATTGCAAAACAAGTAGACGAGCTCATCAAAGGAGATATACTGAAAGAGTCATATAGTCCACGGGCGTCCCCGGTATTTCTAGTAAAAAAAAAGCGAGGCAGTTTCCGAATAGTAGCCAAATACCAAAAATTGAATGAGGTGACAACAGCGGACACTTGAACTCTACCCAGGATTGACGATATCATCCATGCACCAAGAAACGCGACATATTTCAGCCCAGTAGACCTCTACGCGGGTTTCCATCAAGGTCTGATACACCCTGATGACAGGGACAAAACCACAATTATCACCTTGAACGGGACTAATTGGTATAAACGGATGAGTTGGTATGTAAAACTGCCTGGGATGATTCTAGTTCCTTATGGACACCGCATTATGTAATTTAAAATAGAAATATGTTTTGGTTTTTATTGACGACATTATAGTGCACGTCCCCTCATTCAGTGAACATCAGCAAAGACTCAGATGGATATTTAACAGGCTAAAAAGGTACAGACTTTCGTTAAATCCAGAAAAGTCACATTTTGCATATCAAAAAATCAGTTAGCTAGGGTTTATAGTGGATGAAAACGGAATCTACCCAGACAAGGAAAAAATCAAAGCAGTACAAGATTTCCCACGACCCCAGAATGTACACAAACCAAGAATACTAATCGGATTAACCTCCTTTTACAGAAAGTTTATACCCAACTACGCTAAAATAGCTAAACCACTCACCGAGTTGTGGAAGAAAAATGCAAAGTATGAATGGACAAAGAAAATGAAGGAAGCATACCAAACACTCAAAACAGCCTTAATAACGGCACCTGGACTACATCACTTCAGGGAGGACCTACTGTGTATAGTATCAACAGATGCATCATATAAAGCACTAGGAGCTATTTTCAGTCAAGAAGAAGAAGGACAAGATGTACCCATTATGTATGCCAGCAGATCACTCACTAAAGCAGAAGAAAATTACCCAGCAAGACATCTGGAAATACTTGGAGCGGTCTTCGCATGCAGAAAGTTCAGGGAGTATCTGTACGGTAGGAAATTAGTAATAATTACTGACCATTCAGCACTACAATATTTACTCCCTAGAAAACAAGACCAGACTTACAGGCTGACCAAGTTTTTAATTAAATTAGGAGATTATGAATATGACATCAGGTATAACCCAGGGAAAAAACATGCTAACGTCGACGCTCTGAGTAGACATCCAACAACTCAAGCTACAGCGGAAGACGAAGAAAAAGACAATTATGTAAAAGCATATGCGGGCAGAGTTATTTTAGAATGTAATATAGCTAAAACAGTAGAAATTGAAGAAGGATAGTAAAAACACCTCCAGCATGTCCCAACAGGTTTAAAATTAGTAAAGACACAGGCAGAGGATGAGTAACTAAAAAATATCATAACAAAGAAAAAGGCAAATTGTAAAATTAAAAAAGACGATGCATGGGTATATCACACGGGCTATACTAGGTGGCCAAGAATATTAATACCCAAAGGACTGCGGATATATATATTAAAAGCATACCGCATAGATAATTTAGCGGCCCACCAGAGGGTACTCAGGACGAAAAAAAAAGTTACTTTCAAGTATTATTGGCCCAGTATGCAGCAGGATATTAAGTGGTTCGTAACTACCTGCGATCATTGTCAAGCAAGGAAACATTCCACTCGAAGAAATATAGGACTGATGGTCCCAATAGTATCTAGGTACATGTTTCACACCATCGGATTAGATCAGCTAGGACCATTCCCAGAATCCATAACAGAGGACAAATATTTCATAGTGTGCACAGAATAATTTACTAGATATGCCATCACCAAAGCAATATTAACTAGAAAGGCAAAAAATATAGCAAAATTTTCAGTAGAAGGAATAATATTGTTGTAATGTGCGGGAGCACAGGCATGTAGTTAGTTTTGATACTTCAAAATATAGAATGAGTTCAGGGTTGAATGATTGAATGAATGTCATAATCAGCTAAGCTTTGTGAAGATCTGCAAATAATTGGGGATGACTAAGCTGCCATGAATTTGAGGACCATCTCATCAGCGGATGTGTCGAAGGACACGGTCCTTGTTTACCAATTCGAAACGTAGTTTTAAGGAAAACAAAAACTTTTTTGAGAAAAGATTTCCTTCAGAAGTAAATAGTAGAGATTAAAAGTCAAATGCGGGGAGCGATATTGACGTGTGTGCAAATCCTTTGTAGTTGTGTACAGTAAGTGCGTTGTAAACCTGAAAAATTATCCCTTACGCGTAGAATTCCTTTTCTATTCTTGTCGTATGTTGCAATAGAGTTTTGCTGAACTAAAAAATAGAATCGTAGACGGAATTTATTGAGTTGGGAAGAGAGCGCAGAGAGTGAGTTAAGCAACAATTTACATACGTTGGTGGAGTTCAATACACTCTGTTTGGTGGTAACAAGTGTGTATAGTCGTCACGGATCCGGTGTACGGTACATAAGGTATAATACTGACAATTGTCGATATTATTTATTCATTTGTTTACATTGACGCATTTATTTTAAAGGATATCTAATCGCACTGGTCATTCGGTGCAAAAGCGCTTATCTTCGATTACGGCTGAGGTATATTTTGCTATAAGTTGTACTAAGGGCATAAAATACAGACTATAGACTATTTACGACATTGCAGTAGTAGTAGATAGCAAGATATATTTTTAATAGAGAAATACGGACTCTCATATTGCATCTACAACATTGCAACGGGGAGTTATATCATTTTAATTAAAAGAGGATTTCAACGAGGAATTTTAATATTGGTAATTAGTTGGAATAGGCATTCTGGTGGTGGAGTTAAATAATTTTAATCAATTGAAATAGGATTTCAACGGGGAATTTTAATATTTAATTAGCCAGAATAGACATCTACAAGGGTAGGTAGATACTTAATTTTGAGGCTGAGTAGAATCAGGGATTCGCCTAAATTAGGAGCCCTAGTTGCGTGTATTATCAATAACTCAACACGATAGACAGGAAGTCACGGCTTGGAGATAAATATTAAGGTAATATTAAGTACTTTTGGAAAGTCGAAGCAGAATATTGGGCAGAGATGAAACTACTATATTCAGGAAATATTTAATTAGCTAACGGAACTGCAATTAATTTATAAGACTACGTACGGTACGGGACCGCAAAGTAGCAGTAGGCCCCAAAATATTCGGTACACACAGCGACGAGATTCAAGCCTAGAAAACTATTTTGGAAATAGAATGGAGAGAGAGAGTCGCTGTATACAAGATTACTCAGGGAATACCCAGTCAAAACTATAGTCACGAAATCAAAAAGGAAAAGCTCTAATAATTATTTTACAAGTCCAGCAGCTCAAAGAAGAATGTCACCCATAATATTAAGTACAGGAGGAAGTTGCAGCCTAGAATATGTCCAAAAATCCGGCCAGGAGAGGCTGCGGGACGCCGACCCAGAAGTTGACCATGATAGCCCAGCCAAAATTGAAATTGAGATGGAAACGTACGAGGAGCAAACGGAACTCGGAACCACTAATCAGGACCGGGAATTTCATGGCAAGAAGATAGTTGGTGAGCGCCTAGACGGAAGACCAAAAGAAAAAATGGACTGAAGAAATCTAACAGGCAGCAAGTATATAAGTGCAACGAACGGCCCTGGAGGGAACGATATCATAATGGCGAATATCCAAAACCTAATTAACGAAGGATTACACAAATTGCAAAATGGGATAATACGAAGCTCAGAAGAAAATTCAGATATTAGGAAAAATGGAAGCCCATGGGACTCTAGTTCAAGGAAAAATGGGAGCCTTAAAAACATCGCTCTTAGAACAAATGGTAGCCAAAGCAAATACACGGGAATTAAGGAATATGGGGACCCAAGTGACACCAACACAAGGAAAAACAGGAGCCTTGAAGACATCATTTTTAGGAAAAATGAAAGCACAGAAAATGCAGAGTTGGTCACAGACATTTAGGACGGGAAAAATGGGAGCCCAAGCAGAAGCCGCCGAAAAAGGGACATTGACGTGAGAGAAGAGCAGAATACAATTTAGCATCAACCCAATACTAAAATCCAACAGGAAGTAGCAATCGGCATTGGAGCTAACAAGGAACTTTAACAGGATCAAGATTGTGAAGGATCAGAAGAGTATGGGAGTTACAGGGAGTACAGGACTGAGGGTAAGAGTAATTATTTAACTGAACGGAATTCAGCATTTATTATACAATTGACCACCCCATATCCGCAGCCAGGAGTAAAAATAAGTATGAATAAGATTAATTTATTACAGACGTATCCGGTGAATTTAGTAACAAATTATGAAAGAGATAGGAATGTCAGGCGCGTAGATAAAAATAGTAAACAGTGGGGTCGGAAATTCAGGTCAATTTAAAAAGAAATAAGACGACTAAAGGCTGAATTACAAATTATAAGGAAACCTAGAACGTATAGAAATAGCGTGCACCCAGCAGATCTGTCGAGCTCGGAAATTCAAAGAATTTTGGGAAAATTTGAACAGTCCATTGCGCAACAGGAAATAGGTATGAAAGCAACAATAGGAAATGCCATACCGTGCACTACAGTACACTACCGAGATGTAGAATATTATGCTATGTTGGACACAGGGTGTTCCACAACGTTAGTAAATTACCATATTCTGAGGGAACAGAAGACATTAGTACTAGGAGTAGCAATCAAGGGAATCGGTGGACAGGAAACCCAGGCATTGGCCAAGGTAGATTTAATGGTAAAATTGAATAGCCGACAGATCAGAGTAGAAGCGCTAGTAGTTGACATGCTGGCGCCATCAATAATATTTGGATGGGATTTCTTTGAGAAATACGGAGTAATTATGGACTATAGCAGACGGAAATGCAGTTCAAACAGATAAGGTTCCTTCGAGTTTAGGCTACAGACATTTAACCAGGATGAGGTAGCGAATAACTATCAGGTTTTACCCATTAAAGAAGAGGTGGATACAGTACATGTAATAAAAAAGATACTGCCACCCAACCCCAAACAAGACAAAAGAAGTCAAAGGGGCAGAAAGTGTACATACGAGCCAGGAGAGAATATAATTAAATCCAGAATGGTATTATGAATACCTGGAAATTATAAATTCCCAATAACTAGTAGTAGTCAAGTAGATCATCACGCCTGCAACACAACGGACCGTGCGGAAATGCAAGGCAAGGAATAAAGAGCATATTTTGATGCTGTGATGAGTTGGCAAAAAAAGGGAATGCCGCGACCTAGTTATAAATGCATATCTAAGAAAATAGTTAGTAGGTATTGCAGTGACCAAGGCAGTGGTCAATGGGGCCGTAGAAGTAAACACTATAAAAAAGAAAATTTTAACGAAAATAGAATTAATAATTCAGAGGAGAATTATACACAAAGTTTTCGACGGGCGAAAATTAATGGTAGGATGAGCTATTGCATGGATGCAAAATCAGCGAAACTAGGAAAGCTGATGAAAACTATGGACTAAGACCGGAAGACTCCCACGGACCAAGAATATTTACTCAATATTAAAACGGAGCAAGGGGCAAAATATCAGAGTGATATAAAAATGAGGACGCCATACGGTAAGAAGTTAATCCAAGCCGTGAAGCCATCTGAGAAACACGGGAAATCCAGTCGAGAGCCTAGCAGAGAAAAAGCAGTCATGTCAACCGGGAGATCTGAGCGTGGAGCGGGACGAGTGCCGTCGTACACTAATACTGTGGAGTACTTGGGGAAGCAGAACCAACAATTGGTCATATACAACAAAGTTTTACGGTTAAAACTTTCTACTTCCCAACAGCTAAAGGAGCTAAAAAGACTATAGAAAAACTATACTCGGGAAACTATGGTTCGGGGACTGCAGGGAAATCAGCTCGTAATACATGGAATAACGAGCTACCACGCCGAGATTTGACCATTTAAGAGGGGATTAGTGATTAAGGACCAAAGAGATATGTGTGCAGCCCATTAAAGGAACAAGCACACACCCTTAGCTATGAGAAAATACGTGGTTGATGGGACAAGACGATTGGGTACTTTCTACATCATGGAAAGCCGGGACGAGGGATACGATCCAGAAATTGCGTTCGAGTACATTTCGTGTTACTACTCGCGGAGACGAATTCAACGGCTGTGCCCACCAGAGAGATTAGAGATGTTGGAAGCTATGGCAGAAGCAGACTGGTTGGAATGGATAAAAAGGAGAACGCTGAACCCTACGATAAAATACGCAATCGAGTCAAAGCACTATTACAATGGAGATTGCAGGTACTGTACAATACATTTTGATTAGGACTTTGTATGTATTAAGAGGGCAGCGGAGTCGGCGAAGGCGGGCTTCAGGGGAATGGTCGGTCATAGACATACGAGAGGACGACCAAGGGGTTCTGGAAAGAAAATAGTACAGAAAAGAAGTACAGGGCGAGCACCTCCAAAGAAGTATATGTCACTGGAAAAACGGCTGAGACGTGAAAGCAGAGCCGAGCCGAGCAGCCTAATTGAAGTTAGCGATGAGGAAGTTCTATTTCCAGCAAAGGAGTGCATAACAGAGACCCCAAAGGTTCAAATTAAAGGTAAGCCAGAAGAAGCAGCCGACGAATTCATTCCAGATACTCACTGGGACGATGAGTATCGATTAATGACTGAGGAGAGTCCAGAAAGTCCACCTATGAAACCCACAGAAGTAGATCAGAAAATTAAAGTGATAACCATGCCAAGAGATAAATTAAAAGAAAAAACTCTCCCAATTAAGAAAAGAGGGCGTGAAAATATGGATCTATTAACTATGTTGTTTACTATTTTAATTATGCTGAAAGTTTTTCAAGGAGAGACTCAAGCCAGCTGGTGGGGACAGATTTTTAGGGGAGGGACAAATGGGGCTGGACGAGTCATCACAACTCCAGTTCGTATGGCGGGTTACGGACAAATTCTGAGACCAGTTGGGTACAACGCAATGGCGCCGGGATATAATTACATAGCTCGATCCTATAGTCAACCCGCATTAGGATCCGTAGGAGCAAGAGGAGCGGTTGGGACTCCATTCCTCTCACCGGGAAGGGCACTACCTGTACCAATAACAGTGTTATCTCCAGGTTTTGCTAGCGCTGCAGGCAGTACATCGCGGAAATCAGCAGTGGGGAAGGTGGTAAAAGCAATCCTGACATCGGAGAAGGATTTGAAGCGGGCGATGGTCTTCAAGGGAGGCCTAGTAGCAGTTAACACAGCCCAGCATCTTATCTCTAGAGAAATAGATAAAAACAAGTTTGAAGCAATGCACCAACAGCAATTGAAATAGGAAGCGGAACACGCTAGTGCATTGGAACTAAGAATGCAGCCACAAGACTCTGGACCTGATTTTGAGAAGTCCGATCCAGAGGAAAGAATGCAAGCAGCTATGTTAAATGAGGTCCCATACAATGCTGCTGGGGACGATAGGTACAGTAGCCGTGATGAAGAAGAAGATCAACTACAATTACAGGTGGTACCAAAGTGGCTTGCACGCTCCGTATTGACGGCAAATGAAACCAATTTCAACAGGACTTTAAGAAAACAGTATCAAAATCAAAACAAGGAAGGCGAAAGATCCGAAGCGCTGGTGAAAGGAGCGACGATGCATGGGGCTTATGGTGGAGCCAGCTATTATGTGACACTCGGCGTTTCCAGGTTATTATTTGTGGTCGGTCTAATAGCAATATTGGGA
>JAQFZE010004698.1:0-10966 GCA_034695245.1 Dicyrtomina saundersi | reverse complement strand
GTTAAAATATTTGAATTTTTCGTATAGTAATTGATGGACAGCCCTTTAGCTTACAATTTTAAAACATTCTATAACTCACGTGTCACAGTGTACTTGTCCATCTCAAAGAAAAGGAGACGTTGCTGAGAAAATCGGAATACTTCTCCGTGTTCGTTTTTATGCGGGGCCAAGAAAATACGTACTGTTGCGCCAACGTTAGCCTTGTCGCTGTCCACCTTTAAAAGAATGGTAATAATGTTACTTATGATAAAGATTGATTAATTACTTTGCACATCTGAAAGATACATGCCTTTAAATATTTTTTTTATAGTTAAGTAAGTAGTTATAAAATGTACAATAATAGTGTATTCAAATGGCTGGTGATTTAAATGCGTGAAGCGAGCCCAAACAGGTCCCTGCCCCATCCGTGACCTTCTCCCAATATCCAGACCTCGTGACAGGTCAATTTCACTGTCCATCCAGTGAGTTCGAAGCGTATTGAGTGGGATGCCCGGTGCTTTTGTCTGGACGAGTATACTCTTTACTTTTGCGTCTGCAAATACAAGCTACATAGTGGGAAAATATAAAAGTGAGCGTAGAGCGTTAAATTAAGTCCAAGAGTAATATTTTTTTAAAATTAAAATTAATTAATGTTGATTTGTTAAACGCACTTCCTGTTCAGTGTAGGGCGTATGTTTAGTTTTGAATTTTTCAAACATTTGATCGATGTATTTATGCCAACGGTAGAAGGACGGATCTTTCATGGCTGTTGCCTCTGAACCCATGGCACCAAAGTTTTCCTAATGTAAAAAATATATAGGTATACCTACATTAATTAATTAAATAGCACTACAAACACTAAATTTACATAAATTAGTTTATAACCAAAAATACAATTAGTTTCATAATTATCTAATAAGTAGGTAGGTAGGTACATTATGATGTTTTTGAGGATCATGTGAGAAGCCAATAACGACGTGTCCCATGTTATGCAAATTCCCATAAAATTCTTCATTTAGAGCTGACATCCCACCATTTTCAATCATGTCTCCAAGGAGGTCAGTCCCAGTCTCAGGGGTCAATGGTACTCGCTCCAATGCCTTCGTCACGGGGTTTTGCTATTTAATGTAATGTAAGTAGGTACATATTATTTACGCTCAATTCTAAGCAATTCTACATTGCGTCCAATTGAAGAGTTTTTTGGCAAACAGGATAGGTCCATTTTTCCCAAAACTGAGATTATTTGTCTTATTTGTTCTATTTAACTCGACACGTTACTGTGTTGAATTGTAAAGGTCAAAGTTAAACCAAATTAATTTTTAAAAATAGCCCAAATTTTGTTTTTTGGCAAAACAGGATAAATCCAATCAATTTTATTTGTGCAAAATAGAGTAAGTCTCTCTAAAACATGTGTTTCTGGTTTGAATTTGGTTTTTGAGTGTTTTCGTAGTTTGCAGAAGACAATGTAGTGCGTTAATTTTGTTATGCAAGAAAAAGTTAAAAAGTTAAAAATGTTTGGTTTGACTCAAAACGATTAAAATTTCGTGTCACGGGCTTTTGACTCCATGTTCAGTAATTGATTTTTTGGCAAAACAGGATATGTCCAAAAAAAAAATTTTTGAAAATTTTCTAAAACATTCAAAAGTCTGTCTAAAATTATGAAACTACTTGTAATAACGCTTCGTCAGGTACAGTACCTGTGGGAAAAAATTGAGTTAAAAAAACAAAATCGGCCATCTTTTATTCATTATTCGTTGTTCGTGTAAAATTTTCTTTAATGGACTTATCCCGTTTTCCCAAAAAACTCTTCAATTCTAAACTGATAGAAATAAAAAGCAAAAGAAAAATAGGAAACAAACCCCCATCACAATTCCGGTGTCAATTGCATCCAAAATGCGATCCTTCCATTTACGCATATCATCAATGTCAACTTTAAACTCAGTTCCATCATCGTAGCGGTCAATGTTCTGCAGTTGAAAATATAAACTTAAATGGTTAGATTGTATAGTTACAAATTTGAAGTAAAAAAAAGTCATTTTAAATATTTTATTAATAATATTACCCAATACCAGGGTAAATAAAATAGGACGGCGTTAGAGAACAAAATTGAATAAAAATAATAATTATTTCAATTATTATTAATCATTACACTGAGAAGAGTATTGGCTTGTCGCCCTCCCCAAATCCTCCCAGAATTCTCAGCAGTCAATTTAGGGAAGTAACCTTCTTCTATGCGGCCCCCTGAACTCACGTCTAATACTCGGGTTCTGGAAAGTCCGTTACAAAGTCGTTCTGCTTCATACCTGCAGAATACCTTCATTAGCATGTGCTTTTATAAACGACTAAAAAGCGTAAATTAAATTTTAATAACTTTTTTTAGGAATTTATGTTTCTTGTTTTTGAAGAGTGTAAAATGTTCTATTTACATGTTTTTATAAAGTGTAATATGTTCTATTTACATGTTTTTGAAGAGTGTAAAATGTTCTATTTACATGTTTTTGAAGTGTGTGAAAGGTTTTGTTTAAAAGTTTTTAAGAGGCGTAAAATGTTTGATGTTTTTGAAAATTGCAAAATGTTATATTTAAATACTTTTATGATCAGGGAATATTACGTTTTTTACAGATAGTGTATTTTTTAAGCTAAAAAATTCAGTCGCTAACCTTGCCAGCATGCCATGATGCATATAATAGAAAAGTTCCCCTCGTCGATTACGTAGGCCCCTCTCGTTCGCACCTGAATAGATAATGTGCCAATGCCAGTGATGAGACGCAATGCCGAGATCCTCCCGGAAGTAAGCTAATTTATTCTCTGGATTCTCACTACGCCCCGAAAAACTAGAATCTACGACCACTTGGGGATTTCCTGTCCGATTCCCGGTGATCTGGTTTGCGTCGTTCACAGACACTACAGACTGAAAAAATAAATATAGAAATACTAGTAAATTTTTAGACGTCATATGTCCATGGCCCCTGAGTTTTGTGGATCACATACCCTTTCAGTAGTAGGCATTGCAGCTTGTTTCTGTGCTGCCATTCGAACCGCAGGAGAAATGAATAAATCCGGCATAATTTCCCACAAAGCCGGAAATCGTACTCCTCGCATATCTTTCCTCTCCAATGAAGCCTTAATTGTGGCATGAACCCAGAGCTGAGTATTAATCATGGAACTATCGCGAGTGACCGCACAGGCCGAGATAAACTCTTGCGTATTTGGTTGTGCTGTGTGTAATAAATCATGTTTGGATTTTTTGTATAGATCCATCCAATTTAATGTTCAAAATATTATGTGTGCAATCCACATATTAGTACACATTTGCATGTGGCATACATACCTCTTACATAGTACATACATGGGCATGAGGAAAGAATTTTGATTTAATTAAATTTTTTAGAAATGTTAATAATGCATTTACAATACATATGCATGCCCTATTTAAAATTTTCTCACACGAACTACACTACGCTACTGTATAAATGCAAAAGCTAAAAACATTCATACATTATTTAAAAAAAGGCATTTTAATTCTTTTAAATATTTTGACTCGTCATTACGATCTACGTGCACCTACTTTTGCCGTAAAAAAATTCAAACGGCGTTAAAGTAAATACAATCTAAATTCCAATGAATAAATTTCATTACAATTTTAGAATGCTATGAAAGCAAGGTGTAGATAAAACAGTCGGTATTCAACTACAATTACATATAACTACAAAATAAATTAAGAAATTTTCATTTTACCTTTTAAAACAGACGCAAGTTGAGCCGCAGCTTGACGATGATTTGGAAGAAAATAGGAGAAAAGAGCGTCTTTTGGACAATTCATTGCAATCATTTTCAGATCTGGCATATTTTGAGGTGTCCCAACATTAAAAATTCCACCCGTTCCCATTTCTTGACGAATCTTTGTCGATGCAGTTTGCATTCTGAGAGTCTAAATAATAATGGAATATTCAGTAAAATTTAAATACTGAAGAAAAATCGTGTATATTATTAAACTAGGAGTTTACCATTTTTACAACATGTAGATACATCAAAACTTTACACATATGCATCAGTGAATATAATAGGAAATAAATTGATATCGTTCCTGTAAATGCCAATTTGCCGCTCTTCAAAATCTGATAAATATAAAGTGGCCGTTCTTTACGTTCCAATGTACTTGAAAAAAATGACTTTGCTTTAAGCAAAAGTGAAGAACGGACACTTTGAATTTACAGTTACAATATGTATGTTTGGACTTTGTGAAAAAATTGAACTTACAAGACCATCCTGGGGCACGTCAAAGTACATGTTATGATTCCCTCTTGGTCCGTAGTAGAGCGGCTCAGTGACCCTCTCCATCAAATACACCATCTCCTGCTGTACCGTCTTGTCCATAGTATAATTTTAATTTTAAAATACAATTCAATTTTAAGTTTTTAAAAAATTTGATATTTAGGTTGACGTTATTTAAAATGACCGTTTTGCAGTCTGATGTTTGCAAATCTCCTGGGCTGAGTGAGTTCTTCTTGGGTTGACAATTTAATTTCAGTTCAAGTTTTTGAGTAGCTCAGTTCTGTCATTGGCAGAAGTTGAAACTTAAATGAGAATTGTGAAAGTATGCCATATATATTTTTTTGGATATATTTCATATGATTAAATCCAGTATCCAGTATTTGACAATTTTTAGATTTTAATGATATGTCGGAATAGGTTGCATATAGCTAATTAATTTTATGCCTAACAATGAACCGCTTATTGGCATCCGTATTAATATTTGATAAGGCTTAAATGCGATTTCGTTTAATTGTAGAAACCAGTCGCCTATGTAATTAATTATGTAGCACAATTTTTTTTTTTAAATAGTTTTATATACTCACAATGTACTTCCGTGTTCATCATCTTCCGCAGTGGTTTAGATGTTTAGTAGTATACAGGTACATACGTTTCCACGTTAATTAATAGAATGTTAATAATTGAAATTATGACAGTGGCCGTGCCGTGTGGCCATAACACAACCGCGGCATACACATTTTTATTTGTTTTACAATAATTAAAATTAGAACCAAAAATGCAAAATGGAACCAAAAACCACAAACCGTCCATAGAGTTCATGCTGTTTATGTCATTCAATTTGTGAAGACGAAACTGGATCTTCAAAACGTACGTACGAGTGGTACGAGCAACCACTGGCATTCTTCAGTATTTGTCCGCTTTGGAACAAGATGTAGATATTAGATATTTAAATTCAGCACGCTGCACCTAATCTTGTAACACTTATATAAGCCAAATGCACAAGCTCGTTTTTATTTTTACATACAATTAAAATCAATTATTTGTACAGTGTGTAACATATGGGAATTCGTATTCGACAACAACAAAAAACGAAAGAAATTCTATACAATAGAAAATCGTGATTTTTAAAAGTCACAATGTTTAATGCCATAAGAATATTTAATATTGCAATTTAGATGTTTCAAAACTGTATGATTGTAAAACAAGTGAAAACGGCGATATGAATGCGGCTTTACTGTTACAAGAGTAAATTAAGTTGAGCATGCTGAATATGAATAACTACATCTCATTCAAAATCTGAAAAATAATTACATATTCATGTCAGTTGCGTGTTTGATTAAATAGAATTAATTAGCTTTCTGCCGTTTACTAGACTTACTTCAAAGTTTCAATCTTTGCAATTGTCCTTTTACCAAATAATTATCAAAATTCAGCTTAAAACATACAAACGGCGTCGTTTTTTAAAATTTACAGGGCTTTCATTACCCATATTAAAATATCAAATTAAATGCCTCATAATAATTTGACATGTCAGTGTTCTTTAGCATATGACTTTCAAATATTACTAAATTCTGTGTACAGTTAAAAAACTTATATAGTATTGTGCATTGAAAAATAAGTGCAATTTAAAAGTTATTTGTCGAGCATCAATTATATATATATAATAATGCAGTTATATATGTATTTTACGTAATATTGTTATTGCATACTGTGTAATTCATTTAGATGCTAATGCATCAACAGGGGATCGTCCATACAAGACGTCATGGATGAAGTGGTAATTTTATGATAAACACACCAACCAACCCTAACAATAGAATGGCAACGTTTTTAACGTTGCCTTTTGCCTTAAAAGGAGGGGATTTTACAACCTACCCAGCTAGATAATAACATCATTAAAATTATAAATAATAATAAGAGGTTACGGTAATCTGTAACCTGTTTGTGTGATCGTTTACGGGCTAGTAAAAAGTGTACATATAGATATTACAGTTTACAGTACGAACAAAATTAAAATTTTAAAAAACAACTTGAAAAAATGAAAATAACGTACAATGATATAACATCAGCTTTTAATTAAAAAATAAAAACATAAATAGCAATTTGAGCAACGTTAAAGTGATGATGAATAAATGAGGATGGGTGGGTAATAAAGGATCGCCTATAGTGCCAACAAGGACATATAAGGTGCTATTATTATATTCATTCATTATCGGCCGTGGTCCCGGTTGTATGTGCAATCAATAAGCGAATAGCATATTAGCATAATATGCAATGTATAAATAATTAATTGGTGCTGTATTACAACAAAAAATAAGGCGCATTTAGACATCAGGCAGGCTGCGGTTTTCAATTAATTAGATTTCCGGTCCCAGTTCTGGCTTTTGATGCCTCTCCTTCCGTAGTATTAAGCTATATTTCCTTCTTTATAAATTTGTATACATATTTAAATCTAAAGCCTAATTCAAAGTCAGACCTCCACTTCTTATACATCTAAATACTGTAAATAGGTTAAATAAAAATAATTTTGAAATGTTATAAAAAATATCAATGTAAAAGTTAAAAATATTATGTAATAAAAAGCAAGGGGCTATAAAGCCGCTTGCTTAATACAGTAAGTAATTTTTAGGTGTATCTGAAATGCATTATTTTTCTGCATATTAAGTATATTTATGTTATTCTTAAGTCTTTCTATTACGTAAACTTCGAGACAAGAAAGGAATCAATACATAAGCGGCGTTGACCTACTTTGATCTAAGAACCAAACACACGCAAATGAAGCTAATTACTAGTACTAATTATATAATTCCAATTAAGTAAGGTCATTAAAAAATAAATTCAGAATGTGGTTGATTCCCTATCTTTACCATACAAGTGCACGTCCATAAAAAATGTTTCGACTATATAAAGAATATGATGTGTGGCTATGGGCTAATAAACGGTACACAATTGGCACCCAAGTAAATCGGACCGGATGTCAATATTTATCGGATTTGCATGGCTACGTATGAACGAAAATTATCAGAACTAGACATTATAAAACGACCTTAAATTTAATTCATAGTCACTTTACAATGGTAATTAATGAGAATAGAGAATAGGCCATTTACCACACAAATAATTAAATTATTCCTGTGTCCGGAAGAAAAGTCGTTAACTATTTATGCAAGTTTCCTTCTCCTTTCATTACCAGCTACACAAGCTACAGCATAGCTGGTGCTGGTATTTGTCTAGAAGTTGTTAAAAATTAATACATACGTTTACAACCAATTATTCTTAATTATTGTTTGACTACAGTTTTTACCTACGTTTATATTTGATACTGCCCGATTTTTTTATTGTTGATATTTTTGAAGAATTCAACAAGTCGAAATGGGAATTCTAAAGCCAAATTTAAGTGGAATTAAAGTGGGAGTCATTTCTACTGTGAGTCTCATTTTTCTTGGGCTGAGCGTGAGACAGGGATATGGGTATACAACAGCCATTCATGGACATGATTCAATGTTTGGTCGCAGTTTGCCCCCAATGTGTCCAGCTGATATTTTTGGTGAGTAATTTTATTACAGGGGACCTGGTTTTTTTATTAATTTTTTTTATTTAATTTTTTCTTTTAAAGTTGTAATGTTTTTAATTTTTTTAAATTAAAAATTTTTAAATTTTAAATTCAAGCACCGGAGTGTGTTGGCCACAACGAGTGCAGTGACAGCCTCTCATGCTTTGTAGACTACAAATGTCACGACCCTTGCACTGAGAGTGAGCATGGTTTGAATTGCGTGGCAAACGCAATCTGTCGAGCCTTTGATCATACACCCACCTGCTTTTGCCGGGATGGATTTGAAGGAAACGGAACCGTTCGTTGTTATCAGAAATACCCGGAACCGCCTGCCCCTGAGCCGGAGCCAGTAAGAAAGGAAGGAGAGTGCATGACGCACACGGATTGCCCGGATCACCTCGCTTGTTTTGTGGACCGCAAATGCAGAGATATTTGCAAGGAAGCGAGACACGACATTACATGTGATATCTGTATCGTCATTAATCATGAACCAACATGCGGTGATCCACCAGGACCAGGCAGAGATCAAGCACCACCACCCCCACCACCCACTACCTTACCTCCTCGACCACGACCTGCAGCTGCAGCTGCTCGCTGGCGACGACCAAGTGCATAGATCCTGCTATAATTTCTTAAAATTACATAATTTTGCATTATGTATAGTATTACAATAATTGTATTTCAAAATTTTTATAATAGCTTTTGATTTTGATTTTGCATCCTTAGCTCATCCCTGTAACTGTAATCAATATCAACTGTATCAACTGTTACTCAATTATGAGTAATACATTTTAGTTTACTGATAATAATAATAAAATTGGAAATTTTTTAATGCAAATTCTATTGCAAAAATTATATTTTTAGTGAAGCTGATTTTTCACGCTTATACATATTATCTTTATCTTTATTAGCTAAAGTTGGATTTTAAATTTCAGTATAAATTGTATATTATACCATTGAAATGAAAATGATTTTTTTTTAAGTTTCTTCCTATTTTTTGGAATCTAAAATTATCTTTAATTAATTTGTTATGTTAAATTATTTCTTAAGAATTTAAGTTCAATTTTCCATTTTTTCTATGCATATTATTCAAAGCTCTACTATTTGTGGTGAATTACAATTGTAAAAAATACACCACAGATCATACACTGTAATTAAGGTAATTTAAAAATGCGAATCTGTTTGAAAAAATAAAATTTTAAAATGTAGAAATTGCCTGTAAATATGTATGTAGTACTGGATTTTTATTTTGGTTTTCATTTTTTATTGAGTTTTGAAAAATTCTTCAAGTCTATATTACACACATGAATTAGTTGAAATTCACAAGAAGTATAAGGAGTAAATTACTAAGATTATTGTATTCTTTTATTTAATATAGGAAGCATAGAGGACGCGATTTTATACCATATACATAATATCGCGGCATAATAGAACGGTTAGTAGGTTTGTATGTTGACTTTGACGCCACTCGAATTTCTCCAGTGTAGTATGTAAACGTTCGGTGAGAAATTACAAAATGGAGGTTGGTAAAGGAAAATTTGGTATACAAAAATATGAAAATACTATGTAATGACGAATAGTTTAATTGTGGGTATTTGCAACTACTAGAGAGAATGTATCGTAATTACAAAAATTATATGCTGCAATTAAATAGTATTGTTACCTGCAGTTTGAAAATGAATTGCTATTCGATTTGCACTATACAGAATTTTACGGCATGTATCATTTCAAAGCCACTCATATTTTGTCGTAGTAATTTTCTAAACTTATTTTAATAGATAACTAAGGTAAATGTAGCTTCACCATCTATATATATAAACTTCTAAAAGATCGATAAAGGACATGGATGCTACGACACTGGGATGTGCACTGTAGACTGTAACAACAAACGCTATCAAAATTAAAGCATAAACCATTTTCAAACTAATTTTCTCAATCAAAATAATGTAAATATTTCTTTAAAATTCGTACTACACATTTTCAATTTGATAAATAATAAATGCGCACTACTTTAAAGACTACCTCGCCAATTTCATACCTAATTAGTGTCAAAAATGCACTGTATAAGTCATTAGTATTTTTAATGCACGTACATCTGCAAAAGTGGTACTCAAGATTAGCAATAGAAACTTTCGCTCTTTTAGGACCCACCCACCCACATGTCATCACTTCAATATTATGTAAACGGCTACCTTTAACATAGCATGTCATCAATACCGAACTTGACTACTAGATCCAATGCCACTATTGATGACATCATTTATGGACGATCCCTAAATTCCTACAGCTGATTTCCATTAGGATTAACTTTTATGATCAGTGGTAGTAATCTAAACCGGAGTGGTGCAACGCTAACCTTCAGTGGAATTGAATTTTTCTTGCAGTGGACTTTTTAGGCTTTGCAGTCACCAAAATCAGTGACCATTTAAAAAATAATTTAATATGCAGTCAGATTAGACTAAAAATAAATAAATTAAATTTTCAGTGAAAATCATGCTTAAATAATTTATTAATTATTCAGTGAACTAATAAAAAAACTATAGACAAATAACGAATAATAAATTAAGTAAATTACAAAAGTAATAAAATATTTATAAAACATAAGACGATGAAGTTAATCTTCAGACGTATCTTATCGTGCAATTGGATCTCTAGTTCTGCCAACTGCGACTTTCGCTGGTCTTCCTCGCTTGGGTTTTCCAGGTAAAGTTATATCAAATGCTATGTTAGAAAATGAATGAAGACCTGTGTTAACTGCTGAACCGTAAATATGCTTACACACTAATTTTTCATTAAAACAAACGCATAAACAGGATGATTTCCGCCAATTAGCGCTGTTCAGATGTATTTTGTGGAACGAAAAAAAGGTCACAGTCCTTAAATGACGTGGCCAAAATTATCATTATTTTATTTCAATGGTCTATAAGCGGCGTCGCCGAGATCACCAATTTATTAGGATGGTCCAATAATGACATAGGCATAGCTGTCGCTGATTAAAATACAACTAATACTAATCTTTTTCTCAAAACGGCCACGCTCATATTGATACTTGAAACTTAACATTACGACAGTTCAAAGAATGCAACCATTATGGCTAAGTTCCAACACAAAAATGAAGTAAAATAATTAAATATATGCAAGGCTTATCGTTGATTGACG
>JAQFZE010004697.1:0-10967 GCA_034695245.1 Dicyrtomina saundersi | reverse complement strand
AGGCAAGGCCATAAATATTGATTAATAATGGCAATTTTTTGATTTGGAAATAGCATGGGAGTCCCAACTAAATTCTGGAGATCTTTAGTGAAATTTTTGATAGTCGAAGCCGAACAAAGGCACAAAACAAACTACATTAACTATTTTAAACATTCCAAAGAATTTGTGTCTATTGAAAATAACTGTATATTCCTTGACCATGTTTTGACTAAAAATAAAAACTTCATATGCGTAAATTATGTGCTGTGTTCACTAACAAGGGAATCAGGCTATAAGGGACCGATTTTGCCGGTCCGGCGCCGTCCCTTATAACCGGATTTCACTGTAATTGATGTTTTTACTTCTTCTTAAATCTTTCCCGCGCAGTACCTCCTTTAATACCTGTCCGATTTTCAAAAAAATTAAAGTTTTGTGATCCCTAGAACTGTTCGGTATTGAACCAAAGTTTTGGTTATTTTATTTTAGCAATAAAAGTTTGTTCAACTTCACAAATTGTGAGTTGAAATGCCAGCAATAATTATTCATATTTAATGTGTTTTTGATGTTAACATTATTGTGATATTAAGCATCGTTTGACATCGATCAAGATGTCAAATATATGTAAGTTATGTCTAATGAAATATTACTTTAGTCCTGACTTTTCTCATGCTTTACATTCTATACATTACTCTATTCTTCGATCTAGCTCGGTAACTTATCAATATTCTAATTGTTTATTCTTACATTCTTTACATTTCCGGCCAGCATCATCCTTGAACTCATGTTAGTTTCTTATTACTTTGGTTGTACAGTTCACGTGGACTGAAATTACTTACACGATATTTGCTATTAATTGCGATTAATTGCTATAACATATTATTTCTGGAAACTTCTAATTGTACCATGCGGTCCAACCATGCCGTCTTTTCGATATAATCGGACCAACTCAGCCTAAAATCTAAGACACCTACTCCAACTGTTGCAGTTCAGACTTACAAACTGGTCTGCTCCATTCGTATATTTTAACACGTCTATTGTAAACTATACATTAAACTTTCTTCATCTTCTTATAGTTAAAATAAATCTTATTTATTATTTTGTAGTTTTGGGTTTGAGTCCATTTGGGGAATTATTGTTATTTCCATTATTGCTGTGCTGCATAAATCCAGGTTTTAGACGATACTATTTAGGGTTTTGCACCTACCTACATCTGCGGAAGTTGAGGCAACAGTTTTTTGACCTGAAGTCTCATTCTATATTTCACACAACCTAAGTTCGCCACCAAACAACTTCTGAGTCGTCGTCTGTAAATCCGAAATAACGTTTTATTGACAAAGTAGGCAACAGTGGAAAACTAGAAACTAGTTCTTGCTAATTAATCGTGAACACTGCTGGCCAATTCGGGGGTGGAACTGCCCCGCTGCCATCCATAATAGTATTTGCTGCCACGTTTTCAGTTTCCAATGTACTTGATTGTATTTGATAAGGCACATTGTCCAAGCTGATGCTTTCCGTGTATAATGTACTCAAGTCCGGCAACGTCAAGTGTCGTCCAGAAAATGCTTGAGCACTGAAAAGCGGGCCATAAGATGGTTTCATTGCTGCAATTTATGAGTTTGTTCCAGTGATGTAATGAACAAGCTTGTTCATTTCAATCAACGTCAAAGAAATAGTTAACCCGCCATACTTTGAAAACTTCCCAGAAATGTTGTCGTTGATTCACATTTTGATTGCCCCGTAAAGTTGCTGAACAAAACCCGGACTCGAACGGATTGTAGCGAAAAAAACATAAGTTCTTCCAGAAGAGAAATTTCTTCAACTGATCCTTTGGCTTGTTCCTCATAAACCGGCAAGCTTTTTAGTCAAAGTAAGGCAGATAGTCACTTAGCTTTTGTCCTGATGTTGGATGGACCCTGTGCTCCTTAATTAGTTGCGAAGCACATTTGAGGATTAAGTGGCTCTCAAATTAACAAAACAAGATTTTGAAATGCTTAATATGTTCTCTATTTTGTTGTCCAATGTAGTAAAAATGAGTTCCCACCTCTGGGTTGTAAATAGCTCGAACCTTCTTCTTGTTTCTAATATTTGGAGAGTATAAAGTCTCAACAGACTTCCGATTCTTCGATTTCAGAGCAAGATTCTGCAAAACAGATACAAATGTTCTGTTAGGTGTCCCAGTTAATGGTCCAGGTTGTGCTTCAATTCCAGAAAATAATGTTGCAAGTCTTTGCAGGTTCTGGTTTTCTTCAACTCTGGGCTTTGAAGTCCCAATGGTTAGAGAGGGGGGCAATCAAAGTCTTATTTGTCCGTCCTCAAGTGCCAAATGTGCAATTGCAGGCGCCATGGTTCCCTCAGAAGTAAACTGGTCCTGCTTGTGTGTCCCTATCGTAGCAATGTCCTTATTTCTTCAGTACTTGGTTAAAGATAATGCAAGAGGTAAAGAGGTAGTTGCAGTCCAAGCGTCAGCACCAGAATGAATTTAAATTCACAAAGATTACGAATATATTTCTAGTGCTTAAACAGTGTATTGCTTACAGAAGTCTGCATTTAGCAAAACTCGAACACCACTTTATTTCCTCTTTAACTTAAGCCAACATGTCTTGTAATGGATAAAAATACTGCAGAGTATTCTTATTGCGTCAATTAAATTGGTCTATGCTAAGCTTACCCTCGCCAAACTCCTACTTGTTGCATGTATATAACTATTTTCTATTTTAAATTTATTACATGAAAAATTTGAGTTATGGCCTTGTTGCTGCTCAGCATCCAAAGGACTCGGACCACTCAACTTGTCTATTCTCTGCCTTTCTCTTGATGTCTGGAAACTCTTTTTTAACTGGCAGAGACGAAAACTGTTGATTGACAGATTACCTTAGGGACAGAAACCTTATGTAGACTTTGATTCTGGACGCTGAAAACTTTAAAAAGGCTGCTAAAACGTCGGACCTTATTCGGAACTGATGAACTGAAAAATTTACAACTTGGCACCTGGATCTGGATTGCGGATGAAATTAATATCAAGATTTATACTCTGGACGCTTGAATTTTTTACTTAGTCTGCTAACATTTTAGACCAAACCCGGCGCTTGCGAACCAGTGCTACAAATTGTTAATATTGTTTTGTTATTGTTAAAATTTCTGGCCTGATTTTGTTATTGTTAATGTTATTGTTATTTGGAAATATTTTGTTATTGTTATTGTTATTGTTAACTTCGAAAATTTATTTTTGTTATTGTTTTGTTATTGTTAACGAAAATATGCTATTTTTTGGTTAAGCATTAACCACTGGCGTATTTACTTCGTATTTTTAAAGGACAATTTTTAAAGCATAGAGGAACCATCAGTGAGCCTTTAGGTTGCGTTTACTTGCATTTCGAGTGAAATAAAAAATATTACAACCACTGCTGTCCACGACGGTGGGAAGTTGGAAGTGTCATATATTACTTCGTCATCAAACTCAACTATTAGAAGGTACTTACGTCTACGGTACCCCTTTGTCACTACTAGTTGCTAAATTCTGTAATATATGCTGGTTTCTCTATGTTTTTTGATGAATTTCAAATATTCTCTTTTTTAACTCATAATTTTTGTTATTGTTATGTTATTGTTATTTCGTTAGGAGGGTAAATTGTTATTGTTAATGTTATTGTTAAAGCGAAACATTATTGTTATTGTTAATGTTATTGTTTTAACAATAATATAACAATAATAACTAACAATATGATAACAATTTGGTAGCACTGTTGCGAACTAAAAATTTTACAATTGGGCACCTGGATATAGAAGATAATTTAAAATAAAGTTAAAATTTGGACGACTTTGGACGATAAAAACTTTTACGCTGTCAAAATAAATTTTTAACTTTACTTGCCGCTGACAACCTGAAAAGTTTACAATCTGGCACCTGGATATAGCGGACCACAGAAAATTAAATCAAAACTTGGACTCTGGACTTTGTTTTTAACTAGCAGATGGATAGTGCTTTGGATCTACATCGCTATGACGTCTGTAATGATTCCCATTTTAAACCCACGCAGAGTGTTAGCAATTATAAACTACCAATTCTGTGGCCAAAATATCGTATCTAAAAAAAGTTTGTGGAGCAAGCTACCAGAGAAAAGTAATTGCAGTTGCAGCTTAAATGCGAGATGCAACACAAATAATTTCAGCCAACTGTAGCTTTGAGTTACTTGCAGTGCTTGTCAAGAAGGAATTATTATTGTCTGCTCAGATTCAGCCACTTGCTGTTAGCAATCTTCAAAATGAAAAGCTTTAAACAACTGAGAATTGTAGTGCAAAAATTTTCCACATCAATTTAAAGCTGAATCAGAAATAATGTTAGAACAACATAGAGAAGAAAATAATTCTCGCACACGAAGATCTTTTCACAGCGCCTGCTGACTTTGAGGGATTATACCAACAACCCGATTTTACGTTTTTACCCTTAACCATTTGTTTTGCAAAAAATGTTTACAAAAATCGACTTACATCAAAGAATAATATTGACTGCAAATGTCAATGTGATTTAACTGACTCGATACGCGACAAATCCTGTAAAAGAAAACTATTGTATGTTAACAATCGCGACGACTTTCAGCGTTTACTACAGTCACAAATTATGCAGTTCGATGCACCCCTAGAGATTCCCTACACATTTCATGGCTCCCAACAGAGACGTATTGTTGACTTGCTACAAACTTGAATTGATTTGCTAGACAAAACGTTTTATCGCAACCCTCTACAAATGATAATTGTTGGTATCCTAGAATCTGGTAAAACCCAAACTCTAAAATCTGTTCAATACATGCTGTCTTAAAAACAAATTCGAGAATAAACGTTTTTGTTTTGCGTGTGTTGCTTCCTGGGTTCTTGTGCTTCAAACACTTATAGAAACACATTTAATTCGTGTTTTTGCATCAAGCCGTATAATTTAGGAACAATAGCTTTAAAGCTTAGGCAAAGAATCTCAAATGAAGTTAAATCAAGGTTTTGAAATGTGAAACTTGGTTTTTGACAAAGTTGGAACAATAAGGCTTAGACTGCTTAATTTTGTTGACAAATTTATAATCCTTGAAGATCCATCTAGAGCTGCATATCCGTTTGCTGCACGTACAGTCCTTGCATTCGGCAATAATCATAAAATGCAGCTGTTTTGGCGATGTAGCTTTGACCGCAAAGTTAAATGTACCTTCATCAGACAATTTAAAGCAAGCTTTATAACTCTACATGTCCTTAACCACGGCGTTTGTATTTCACAAACAATTTCAGCAGAACTGCCACAATTCAAAACAACAACAACATTACAAGTTTCTGATGCGCTTACGTTACTGCAAATGTACACCAGTAGGTTTTTACAACTTGCAACAGCAACAATGTCATATTCTACAAACTGATCTTGAAAAAAATGAAGCTAAACCGTGATGTTGCTAACCACAATAAGTATGTATACTTGAGAATTCTTTATTATACAGTTTAAAATTTTAAAAATATATCAAGTATATAAAAATGCATGCACAAATGTTAGGTTTATATACATAATAATAACCAATGTTTTTTTATTACTATTTGCAGGCAGATGATACAGAAACGTTTTCCTACTTTTGTAAAAGTGCTGATTATTGGTGAGACGACATCAATTTAAGGGAATCCATTAGAAATTTACTACGGAGTCGCTGTTATGCTAACACGCAATATGGATGTAACTCAGTGTTTGTTAAATGAAAGCAATGGACATGTTGTGGATATACTAAACAGTCCTTTTAAAAACAGAATAGCTTAAACAAATTTTGTTGACGCAATTTAGTAAATTTTCTAGACTACAAGGACAGAAATATAGTAGTTACTTTTTGTGGGCAGTGTGTCAAAATTTTGCGGATTGATTATAACAAGGTAGATGTAGAGACTAAACTGTATGTTAAAATTCAGGCGTTTCCATTAGTATTAAATTAGGGAAATACAATCCACAAAGCCCAGGAACAAACAATAAAAAAGGGATGTGAGTTTCTTGATATTTAAAAAATGATTGCGTGTACAACATATGTAGCCTTATTAGGATTTAAGAGTTTAAAAAAAAATTATCTAAATAATTTTAGATCAGACAATTATTTAAGCTTCGTAAATAATGTCTATCCACCACCCAAGTGAGATGGCAGCTAGATGGAAAGAAAAAGACAGTTTAAAAGAACTTGATAAAAGTAGCAGCGAGCCCTGTAAAGCTGATACACAGTCACAAGTTAAAATATTTTTATAAATGTTTATTTTTCAGGTTGTTGAAAATTATAGTGTTTAAAAGATGGCATGTATAATTGGCACATTGATTCTAACAAATTTGTATATATAAACTGTTATATATGTAAATTGTGTTTCCAGTATATAAAGTACATGATTTATTCAAACCATATCACTTTAATTTTAAATTTGCATAGTGATGCTCGCAGTTATATATTTCCTTTAAAAATTGCCGACATTAGAAAATTGTATCTGAATTTCAGATTTAAAAGATCTTTGTCTGGTCTTAGTTGTTACATTAAAAACAATTAAAAATCTTACCACAAAGCAGTAGTTGACAGCAAACTAAGTCAGCTTAGTTTGTATAGCCCATAAGAAAAATATTTAAACGCCGAAAAACAATAGTAAATATGGAAGGGGATATCTTTTGTGCAGAATATAAAATTCTAGGGACTGATCTTACAAATGCCAATTTTAGGCTTGCGAATATGTTTTTGTATCAATGTGTTTTCTCAAAAGCTTTTTTGCAAATTTATCAAAACCAATCAACCACAATCTATAATTAAAGCGTATAAAAGCATTTTCCATGAAGCTAAAATTACACCAATATATTTTTTTACAGACCGAGGTAGATGCATCTGTCAATTTGTAAAAACTTTTACACAGAATTAAAAACTATTACATATAGCAAAGAGTGTCATCAGTTTTAAATTTTATTATAACAAAAGCCGAGTTTTGAGCAGAGTTAACTGCAAATGTTACTAAAATCTAAAAGATTTAAATGCTACAATACTTATAGTGAGACTGAATCAAGCATGGTAGAGAGGGTAATACGGTCAGCTGCAAGTACAATAATTTAACTATTCTTTAACAATAACTTCAATTAGATGCTTCATTTAATACTGTAAACATAATTAAGGCAATGTGATCTAATTCCATCTTTGAGAAAGTAGCTAGGTACATGTCTAAAAAGCGAACGCTACGGATAATTGCCTTTTATTCTGCATTTGTAAAGATATACGACAACAAGTTTTAATTTACAATAAAGACGGAGCCAAATAGTGTGAATTGTTTGAATAAAAATGATGTCTAAAAACCATGTATTCAGATTTGATTGAAAGTACTGAGAGGCAGACACCCAAGTACAAGCCACGGGACCGTGTTTAAATAAGCCGTGTAAAACTAAAGTTTGACAAATGTCGTAATAATAAATTACAATATATTTAAATTCATCTCTTATAGAATCACTATATTTCTTTAGCCTTATATATAAAAAGACCAACGTTTTAAATAAATTTTTATTACGATTTTGACTGCTAACAAGGTTACTGCCACAACTTCTCTAAAGAATTGTTCATTGTTAGAGCAGTTGACGTAAAGACTATAGCTCTAATTTAATACTTGGAAGATTTTAATCACGACAGCATTACTAGATGATTCTATAGGCAAGAAATTAGCCGAACTTAGCATTCCAGAATGGATTCCTAGCCGTTTATTCCGTATCTTTCCAACGCTATTAAACAGCACATCAACAACAGACGCAGAAGACTTGACAGGCATTACATTAGACAGAGATCCTACAAGTACGAAAAACATACACATAACTGTAACCAGTGACCAGCAAAGCAGTTTATATTCAGCCAATACCCCATCAAGTTTTGTTGCCGTACTGCCTACATTACTTAACCTTTAAAACAATAATGTTGGATTAGGTACATTGAAGTATATTAGCTGTCCTTAGCCAGCTTCACCTCAGAATTTACATACATGAAAAACGCAAAAAGTACGTAGCACTGAAAGTTCTGACGCAGAGTCTAGAAAAAAGTTGTTTTCTGACTAAAACCTAGCTATAAATACATTTCTTAACTTTTAAAAACAAAAAGCAAGGCTAAAAGAATTCTTGACTGGACTTTATTAAAAGTTGAAGCTAAATTAGGCAGCATTTTTACGAAAAAGTTCACAAAAAGCTCTTACCATGATTCATGACGAACAACATGATACTTTCAAATACGTCAAAATAAAAGAGTGTCATTATTGAAATCTTTGTTTTTTTATGCTTTTTAAGCAGGACGGATCAAGATTCATGACAGGAAACCTTTTACGATATGACAATGTGCGTCAAGCAGACTATAAAATTTGTCCAATAGGAACAAACTTTAATATTAGAGCTAAACAAATAATAAGCATGGAACACGTTATACAGTTATTTCCGGGCTTTAAGACTTCTGTTTAAAAAAAACAAATTGCAACAAAAGATTTTGAAATAAGTGATCCAACAAATGATGACACAAATTTCAAAATTAAGTTTCCTTTGGAAAAAAGTAATAAAAAATGCAAACTCACATTTAAAGGCAACGACAACAAGTATGTTGTGTTACAAGAACCAATAGCACCGTGTTTAGGCTTGCAGCAACGCGACAAGTTTTATATTGGCGTCTACAAACCAGAGTTTAATTTTGACAAAGAGAAATACAATGAAATTACAGAATACGAGTACATGGAGATACGCCTGTACAAGATTTGTGCAAAATTCATTCCAATGAAAGAACCTAAAGATTTAGACTTGGATCACAAAGTACATAAAATAAATTGTACGCTATTTGAAAAATTATGGAGTAATAACCACTGTACAACCTAAACACGCCGATGGGTACCTTAGAGTGCCCAATCTTCAGGAAAATATAACTGTACAAGTTCCACTACTTGTAAACAGGTTTTTTGGATTTAATGACTACCTTGTGTTTAAAGAAAGCGTTGTTGCCTAAGTAAACCCCGAAATGATTAAACAAGAAGAGCAAGAAAAACCGACAAATTTGAAGAAAATGTAGAGCCTGAACATACAGAGACAGCTAAACGTCTACTTGTGTTGTGCAATATGATTGTGAACCAGCCTAACGCTACAAATACACCGCCATTACTGCTGTCAGTAGACATATCAAAAAAGTAAAATGAAGTGACAGTGCTTAACTTATAACCTATATTGTACCCACCACTAAAATTTTAAAAAACAGCAGGTTATACGAGTAACACTTGTAAAGGAATATTGTAACGTTGTCCACCTTGCTAACGATTTACAAATATTGTTGATTTAAAATTTTGGCATTGTAAGGTATAACAAAATCACACAACATACATACTAAACTTGAGGTGTGTATGCTAAAAAACTAAACCCAGAACAGATTTGGTATAAATAAGCTGTGTGTGAAATTTTGCCCATTCTCATCCCAACTCTCAAGCAACAACAACATCAGCAAACTCATTGCAATTTTCATATTAAAAACACTTATAAAAAATTAATTATTTTCAAGGCATTGTGGGCTTTGGAATTTAGACTTAATTGTGAAAATGCGGAAAATTTTGTGCAAGAATATTTAAAAAACTGCCACTGGAGACGATATTAAATGGATTGACGAATATCAAATAAAAAAAAGGTTGTTTGGCAATTATTGTACGCTTAAATCTCTTAATAAAGAAATTCCAAAAGTCGGCAAAATGGGAACAGCAGAAGAAACAACTAGTATTGGTCTGGCAAGCACTACCGACACTACTAGATCTAATAGTTTGAGCTCAGACGTAAACGAGTACCTAGTATCAATTAAATCCAGCAAGCTAACTAAAAGGCGCCAAAGTACACACAAGTGTCGTATCACACATTTCTGCTTAACTTGCATTTAGAAAATCAAACCGTCAGCTTTAAAACGCAGGATTCCATCTAATCAACCAGACGAAAGGTTTTCATTACGCAAAATATTGCAAGCTGGAAGTTCAAAGCGCAAGTTTGTGCACCGACATCTTTAAATCAGGGGTCGCTTGAAACAAAACCCAGTCTCCCACAATAAAAAACATAAATGAGGCCGACCGTAAGCCCAGTTGGGGGTTCGAAGAAGACGCAAGGTATTCAGACGCAAATAACATATAAAGACTTGCATGTTACTTAACCTATCATTTACCATCTAGCCGACAAAGAAGCAAAACTACTGAAATATTACCAGCTTTATAAAAATATCTAATCATGGATACACAGGGGTTTTACGATGCACCAACTGTTGACGAGGGATCAACAACGAGCATTTAAAGCAAACTTATTCTGAATAAACTGCCGCCTACTAACGTAAGTGTTGTGTAAACCCCAGAATACTATCCTCACTACCCTATACTTAGCCCAAGAGACAACAAGAATTCTCTAGTATTTGATATCCTGAAATCTCTAGGCAAGTATTACAACTTTAAAGGATCCAACTTGGAACTTGTCGGGTAATAATGAGAGATGGAAAGCCAATCGTGGCAACCGACGTCGTGGCTACGTGTTACATGTTATTCTAAGGTCTATTTAATAACCAAGTTTTTTCTTAATAGTCAACTCGTAAGTGAGATCTTAAATCACTACGCCATCACCTCTTACTTAAAAAAAGAACTTTCATTTAATTCTATTGAAAAGAAGAATGAAATGCTGGATCAGTTATACATTTCGTACTCTACTTTGGATACGTTTACAAAATTTTACAATGGATTTATGGCACAATACAATATTGCAAAAGAATTAAAACCGTTTACAATATTAGAAGACCTGAAGGAACGTTTTTTGATTAAACTTGCATGCTACTGGCAGATTCTGACATAAGAATCATCATGCACAGATATCTGCTTTCGTTTTGCATTGATGCTGAATCTACTGGGTACTCGGGTTTGAGTTTGAGTTTGAGTTTGAGTGATCTTTATTCAAGTGTCAAGTTCATCAATACAAATGTACTGCTCTCAAC
>JAQFZE010004696.1:0-10967 GCA_034695245.1 Dicyrtomina saundersi | reverse complement strand
CCATGACGTGGCTTCCTCGGTATAAATTAGAACTGTGCTAGAATCTAAAACTGCCTAAACTTAATTTACACTAACTTAACTAAATTGGAATGGATCTCTAAAGTGAAAAAAATGGCACTTATAAATCTAATCCTGACTTTGGCTGCTTCTGGTTTGTACTTCATCGGCATGGTTTTATTTTGTAAATCTGCGCTTTAAAAGACGTAAATGTTCATGCGCATGACTGAACTAAGCGGTAGCAACGTCAGTTAGAGGTCGGGCCAACGTCAAATTTAGACGTCAAGGTATGGTGATTATATGCGGTCATATTGACGTTATTCGTACGACGTTAAAATACTGTAGTCCAGTTGACGTTGGCTTGACGATAACTTTCGACTGCCATTTTTAGGTTGGTCAGCTGGACGTCAATTAACGTCTCTGACCAAAATTTGACGTCAATACGACTAATGCATGTTTATTGGGATTCTTGTGGATCACTGTGTATTATGGAAATAAAATATTTTTTTTGTAAATTGGTTTCTATTAAAAACTTTGACATGGCTTTAGTATTGAAAAAAACATTATTTAGCCCTTCATGAAGTTATAATTACTAAATTACTGATGCAATTACATTTTTCCAACCTTATACTCTGCAAAGAACTTTTTGCTTCTACAGATGCACGAGGACGGTATTCCAGTTTCTTTTTCACTTCAACCAGCGCAAAAACAAACTGATTGCAAATACAAACATTAAAAAACATTAATTACAATAACTGCCTTTTCATGTGAATTCAATAAAATGTTATATAAATTATTATTATAAATATTTCTGTCCTTACGGTACAGAGAATGCGCAACTAACTATCTTTACTGTAGTCAACGACGAGACGTAGGTACAGATACAAAAAAGCAACAGTACAAAAATTAAAATACAATATAAAAACAAAAAATTGAGATAAAATTGTTGAATGAGATATATAATTCGTTCTTCTTCCTAGAGTAAAGTGGTGGGCTAATGATCTCCTTTCAAGGTTTGTATTAGTGATTGAGACATTTATTTTACAACGTTAAAGGCAGTGGGCGCAATACGTGAATATTTATTTGGATTGTGCATCTGAATAAGGCAAACAGGATCTTGTCGATTTATTTTAATTCAAAAGGTCGACATACATACATTGCCACATATGTTCGCATTATAAATAAAAATTTATTTAGCAAAATAAATAAAATAAAACCAGTTTAAGAAGCTTTGAACCCCAAACTGAATAATTTATAAGAACTGCCCTATGCGTCACTAAAGCGAAGCATGACTTGTTGTGGAAATCCCAGCTATGTAGATGTATAAGGTATTACGATTGCAAGCAAAAGTCAGATTAAAAGTCAATGTCTTACTCAAAAAAACTGGTGCTGGGACAACTGCGTGTTGTAGTTGCAACAGTCGTCTAAGGGCAGGGATGCAATGCATACATAAAGTAACAAAATAACATATAAGTGTTTTTATGTAATAAAAATGCTGTATCTGTGGAGATACGGGCATAATTAGGCTAATAACACAGTGTTTTATTATTCTTTGATTTTGTTCGAAAATGTAGATTAAATATTGCGTTATTAAAAGTCAAATAAAAAGATGTTTAGACACCTGCAAAATTTTATTAAAAAATATTTTACTAATTTTAGGTATTTGAATAAACCATAATGAAATTTTAGGAAAATAATAAGATAAATCATTTCGACTTTTGAAAAATTTAACAAGTGAAAAATGTTGGCACTTTCAAAAGAATGCAAATAAAAAAAATGCACTTATGAAAAACAATGAAATAGAACGGTTTAAACTTTAGAAAATCAGGTTGTTGTGATTCTTCTTTCTAGAAACACAATAAATATACGGAATAAAAACCTATTCAATTTGTAATAGTAAAACAAAAGACCTAACTTGAATTCTAGAAATCGCGAACATGTTTTGCCAGTTTAGTAAAACTCCATTGACCGCAGTAATGAAATGTATTTTTTTAGCCTTGCCTCGCTTTGAATAATTAGTGAAAGTTAAACATATTCACAGATGTGCTACTATCATTAATCATAGGAACGAATAAATAACATTTAGTGTAGTCTGCTCATCCGCATTTACACGCTTTTAGTATTATTAGCGTACTTAAATTGAGTAAAAATAACTAACCTACACACAATTAGAACCTGTACTACGACTTTAAAAGTACGAACTTTGCTGTTGAACTCTAGTTATTTTTTTGTGAAGAAATTTTTTTTCTAATTCCAACATTGCAGTCGCAAACCCACGACCACTATACTAGGCTGCCATGTGAACGTTCATTTTTTTTAACCTATACTAACAAAATGTCACGAGCACATCTACATCGATTAAAGATATTCAGGGTTCGTCTATAATGACGTCTCACAAATATAATAATTTTAGGCACCCACTTTGCCAACTTTTCAACTTTTTTCCAAACCATTTTACCTACATGTCACAATTAAATCTATACAAATTATATTTATTTAGGGATCGGTCATAATGAAGTCCTAAAAATATCATAGTTTAAGGTACCCCTAATTAAAAATTCAATTTTTTTTTCAATCTAATCTAACAACATGTCACGAACATATCTATATAGATTATATATATTCAGGGTTGGTCTATAATGACGTTCCACAAATATTAACCTAACCAAATATAGTTTTAGGCACCTCTATTGCCAACTTTTGAAAATTTCTCCAAACCATTTTACCAACATGTTACAATTATATCTATAAACATTATATATGTTAAAATAAGGATACATATCGGGTGTATTGCTAAACATAGGATACATAGATATTATATACTTGCCTCAGTAAGGAGGGCAAAGTACATCATTGTAAATTCACTGTAAGGAAATTACAACATTGGAATCTATAGATTTGATAGGATTGCATTCCGGATCAATATCTATTTCATTATTATTTGTGAATGTTTATATTGGAAATAATCAGAACGGAAATCATTCTAGATGCAGAATGTGATATCTTGATCACATTCTGACTAATTGCTAAATTGTAACATCTCTTTTACATGGAGATGAATATTCTTGAATTATTGTATTATTTAAGAAGTCCAAGATATGGCACTTGGCCTATCTTTATCATTGTACACTGTTTTCACAGTTTATTGCTGATGGAGGGACTTTCGTCCCTCCGCACATCTTCATGACTCAAGCGGAGCATATTTTATTGCCGTGTCGGATTGTCATCCGAGGCACATTGTCTTTCCCAATACGGGATATGTAGAAATTATGACAGCACATTTCCTATATGTAATAGCTGTAAATGTACTGTATAGCTATTTGTTATTGCCACTGTAAGTGGATCAATTGGACCTATAATATTGTAAACATTCGAATACTAAATTACCAACCAACGTTCTATTCATTAGAAGAAAAATAAAGAGAGAACAATCTGAGACTGAAAGCCGGAGCGACTACTTGTCTTTACTTTTAGTTCCTCTGGAACATTTTATATTTCATCTTTGATTCACACATAATTGGTTATGTAATTTATTAAGTTCATTATTAACTAGTAAATTCATATCGCAATTTATTACGTTATCAGCACAGGTTTGATATAACCGCTGAAATTAATCGATAATCATTCCGGGTGACTAGTATAAATCGCTGGCCAGCGTACCCGAAGTGCCCTAATAATAGAAGAAAATCCTAGGATTTGGGAGCGAGTAGTAACTTATTTAATCCGTTTAAACAAAGCTCTACATTTTTAGAATATTCTGTTCAATCCGTTTGGAAAAGAATAGTTCTGCTCCTTGAAGCCCCACTCACACCAGTGATTAGTTGATTTTACTGAGAAAAAGCCTTATAAAGCTTGTTTTCGGCATATCTTTGATCACAGTTCTAAAGAGATCCTAATATTTGAGCTCGATAAAAGTTCTTACTATTAGAGGACACGATAGAACAGAATTTGGCTTCAGAAGAGGATAGAAGAAAATCCGAAGAAGGGCAAAATAAAATAAATACAAATCTGCATGGATTTCTCTGAAGGCCAAAGAGGGCGCACTACCGGCCACACATAGATTAAGTGTGTTTAAAACCCGAATTGGCGCCCGCCACTCCGTCTAAATTTTCAACGGAGTGGACTAGCGACTGTCACGTTCCAGACGAAAATTCCAAAATTACCCCCAGGCTGAATTTTGAAGAATTAGTCGAAAATGACGGTAGTAATTCTACGTCGCCAGAATCAAAAATTATTTCAAGTCTTCTCAGCCTACTGAGGCGTAGATCGAAGCATCAGAAAATGGAGAATCCATCAGAACTCACCATTACGGCCTACACAGCCGCGGAAATTAAGAAAATTGTCAAAAACCCAAATGACGGGAAATTTACTTTGGAATGGAAAAGCCAACTGAACTTAGACAATGTAGTGACAAATGTCAATCTCCATATGGCTGAACAGTATCGAAAACTGGAATTACATTATTCTGCAGTTATTCTTGCCATGAATAGGAAGAATCTCTAACTGAAAGAATCCATTACCCCAATTAATTTTGATATTATTGAAGAATCAGTTAGACGAAAAATGCCGAAATTTTCCGGATCAGGAAATTTCGAGAAATGGGAAACAAATTTACGAAAAGTCCTATCAGCCAACGAAGGCTGGGACGTCCTTACCGGGAGCTGGAAGCTACCAGTTGAAAAAATCCCGGGTGTCAATCAGAAAGCCCTAGAAAAGGCCTGGATCACTATTGATCATTCCAATCGGAATATTCTTATGAATTCCATTGAATACTCCAATAAAGCTGATGTTGAGCACATCGAATCTTCAGAGAAGATGTATAAAACCCTCAGATCGAGGTACCGATTTCCCAAGGCAGCTCCGAGAAATGAGCTCATAAACCAGCTATATACGCTGAAAATTAAAAGACGGGCACGGAGTACTTGCAAAAATTACTGAGTATTAGCGCAGTCTTACATAAGGAGTACGATGGAGTACCAGATGAGCACTTGATATTCCTGACACAAGAGGAACTCAAAAGCAGAAAAGTCTACAATGATTTTCTGAATTTATGGGAATCAATCCCAGAAGAGGATCGAACGCTAGGAATTCTCCTCACTGTTTTACAAGAATACGACAGGGAAATTGACTTGTCTATTCGAAAAGAATTGAATTCTATAATTCCCCGTGCCAACAGAGCACTGAAATTGAATGAAAATGCAAGGTTATTCCTGCTCAGAAACTTACCAAAAGAAACTGAAATCACTTCAGCACCATTTAGAGTCTTTGTCACTGAAACGGCAACACAAACCGGATTCAGTACAGCAAACGCAAATACGATACCCGTACTACCGATACCGTATTTCTCTGGCTCAGACGGATTTGTCATATTTAGTGAGCCTCTGAAAACGAAGGAGCAACAAAGGCAGGAAAGCATGAGTCTTCCTCGCACAATAAAAAAAGAATCACAGCCGGGCTCACAGCAGCAAGCTACCCCTCAGTATGAAGATATTGAGATGAGTTATACCTAATTATTTACCATGAAAGGAACAAAGACGGCAGCTACCTCTGTTCCGAAAATCCGTCCACATATCTATATGATACGAATCAAGAATGAATCTCCCAAGAAAAGAATTATTCCCAATTCACCCCTCGTACCTACTGAGAGTTTTCCGTACAATAGTACGAAGGAAAAGAATATCTCACAGCAAAACAGAGCTATGGTTAATTAAGCCTCTACATCTACAGAGCCTTTTACATTTCTCGCAAAGCCGCGATCAAAAGAAACAATAAGCCTGTCACAGAAGTGCAGCCAAGAAGTTTTTCAGAAAGCCTGGAACTGGCATAAACGGGAGATGGCTGACATGGCCATGCATAATTATCCCACCGATAGGATACCCACAGTAGTTGAATCCATGAACAGAAAAATTCTGTACTATACCGAACCCAATTGGGAGACTAAATCAGATGACTCGATTATAGTCATTAAAGAACCTGAAAACTCAGGAACCGAATCCATGCCTGGATTATCTCGGATAAGTAGAGACTACCAAAGAAGAGGCGATATCGCCGAACTTCCATTGAACCGGTCTAGAGAAGAGGCTTTACAGCCGAACCTCACCAAAACCTGAGAGGGTCCAACTGGTGGAAAAATACAGATCCCAGTCTGCCCCATTATCCCTCCGTCACACACACTGACAAATCAAATTCACAATCTGGAAGCTAGAATTAGAGAAGTAAACAAGGAACTCGCCTCTCTAAAGCAAAAAGAAGAAGAACGTTTAAAAATACGAAAATCCGTTCTAAAACCGGCAGTTAACCCCGAGGCATTCTATACTGCAGAAGAAGTATTGAGACGTTTAAGACAAAACCCTTATTGTCTTTAATCAGCCAAAGACAAGTATATGATGCACGTACTAGCACAGAACTTATTGTCCGGAAGGGACAACGACTTAATAAGTCAGATCGAGCCCAGGTTTCTATCATGGTATTGAAACTGGAGACAAGCTGAAAATAGGCAACAATTACTAAAACAATCCCATATGGGATTGAACTTCAAAGGACTAAAAGTACAAAGTCCATTGCTGGAATTACCTCCAGGATTAAAGCCCTTACCAAGAAGGCCTAAAGGATTATTTACATTTCCTACCACAGACGTACGGCTAACACAGCCCACAAGCCCACAACAGCCAGAAAAATTGAAGTGCTGGCATTGCCGTGGCACAGGGCACACGAAGCAGAACTGCCTGAAAAGATTGAATTCAAAATCTACGTTTTCAACTACAGAAATTTTGACACAGTTGGGACTCTCATATAGTCCACACACTCAGTGCATTAAGATTGAAAATTATCAAGCCTACTTGAAGCTCCTACTGGACGTACCAAGAATTACAGATACAGAGCATCTCTGTGAAGTACATGGAAAGTGCCTCCCAATTCCCGACGAAATACGGGAGAAATTGATTTACAAAATGGAACGAACAAGGCAAGACTCCACTGCACCAAATATTTCCGGAAAGATCCCACAAAACTACATACTTATGGTGAGACCCAAGACTCACATGATGTCAAAAGTTAATTCAATAAAGAATTGTTGGGACATTGAAGATGATCATTTTAAAGAGAGTCAGATGAAGTTCTACTCTACTAACAAGAATATACAAATTGCACTGAAGCAAGAAAATATTTTTTATCCACACAAAAGTGAGCATCAAGTCAGAAAAAAGAATACATTGGAAACCCCTAGATGGGTAGAATCGATCTATGATGGTCAACATAACGGCTACACGCCACAACCCGAACATTTTTACTGGATCCACGACACGGGATCTACAAAGCATATCTGCGGAAGAATGGACTGGTACGTAGATTATACCAACTTCCCGGAAGGAAACCGCATTCTCTACCTTGCTAATAAGGAAGAAGTGAAATCACCCGGATCAGGAACGGTGATTGATTCAGCATTCAATGGAAATTCATGGGTTTCATTGACTCTTCAAGATGTTTGGTTCCTACCAAACGCAGCTAATCTTTTTGCGGGAAATCTAGCTCACCCACCAAATAAAATGGGTTTGAGCTCTCTCCGAAAGGGGGGAACAACATGGTTCTTTTAACCCCCACTCAGACTTCCGAAGAAAGGAGGAAGACCGAAAGAAACGGTAATGATGGCTATACTATTACTCAGAAATTCACAAGACACTGGACTACAGGTCATGTCATTTAGGCCCATTTTAATTCAAAAATTCACTCAAGCAAGAGTATTGAAAGGAATGGCACTAACACCGAAATACAGGCATCTTGAGAAACTAGGACATGCATGCTATGAACAAATTGACCAAACTCGGAAACTGGGAGCAGCCCACGTCGAACCGGATTTTACGTCCGAAGAAGACTACAGGTGTGACCTTTGCGATCAAATTAGATGCGAAGAGAATCAAGTTACTTGCGTACGACAAGCAAGTAAAAAAGGAGAAATTCTACATGCAGACTATGGATTAGCATGTGAGAAATCTAATCGAGGAAATACCCAAGTACTCCTAATCATTGATGATTATACTGGATACCAGACTGTATCATTTCATAAAATTCTCACCGCAATCGATATTAATGGTGAATTAAATCAAGTCATAAAACCCCACAATAAAGAAATGCCAGCAACAACACAAGCCGTCTACACAAGTGACGCGAAAGAATTTACTAAAGGTTTATTACAAGAAACACTCAAAAGCAAGACCATAGAGCAAATTATCTACTATGGAAAAAGACATGGGAGGGCACAGATAGAATTGAGACAGCTGTTTGAAACAGCAACAATCCTCCTATCCCAAGGGCTTCTACAAAGAAGATTCTGGGAAGATGCTATAGGCCTGGCAGTACATGCACATAACAAAGTTTTGCAGTGAACCGATATTTGTATCCCTGCCTCAACGGTTACTACAACCCGAACAAGTTGGGCGAATTACCACATATTTGGAAGCCCAGTTGTATCCAGAGAAACCCCGAATGAGGGCTGGAATGGAAATATGAAAATTGAAATTTTCATAGGCTATCTATCAAATCCCAAGATAAGGATGCCATACGACCCTTACATTGAAGAATATAGGAAATTCAAAAATGGTGGATTTTATGATCAGCTCATCCCACAAAGGCCGCGAAGACAGCCAAGAAAAGTCACAGACTTCTTGGTGCAAACAGAAGATAGCGACTCTGAGGATGACGAGGCACCTACACGACAGGAAACTAGATCGGTTGATAGCGAATCTGGAGCGGATCCCGATTGCCTCATTATTGACATACCTACAAATGAAAAGGATATCTCAGACACAGAAACGGAAATATTAGAGAAAGAGCCCATTACTAAGAAAGGCCGAAGCGCAGAGAAGGCTCACTCCAGTACGAACACTTCGTCTATCGCCTATAAAGCAAGAAAGATAGTAGTTCCTGTACATTACCCGGAACACGCCCGGAGCTTCGATGCGAGCACTCCCCAGAACTGACCTAAGCCCCAGAGAACTAATGAAATTATTGAAACTGAAGACATACCGCCACCACTAATGGAACGGTTATTTGACACAACCTGGGAAAAACAAGTAGAACACGAGTGGGAGGACCTTTAGGTCGAAAGAATGGACTTGAATAAAATGCGAGTTGTAAACCCACTTCCGATGACCGCTTACTCAGTTACGGTGAGAGAAACCAGTAAGCCCAGAGAGCCACCAAGGTGCAGTTTACGCATGAAACCACAGCTCTATTCCTATGAAGGAAAAAAGGTCGCTTTACCGACAAATTATCTAGAAGCCACCACGTCTCCAGAGAAATTTAACTGGATGGACGCAATGAACCGAGAAATTAAGTCTCACATGGCAAGCGGAACCTGGATATTAGTTCCCAAGACAATCGGAATGGAAGTCTTACACTCATCATGGGAATACTTCCACACTATTGAGGGAGACAGATTTGAAGCAAAGCTCAAGATTTTGACAAAAGATGAATCCATTAGTCTACATGGATTGCATACTACTCAAGCCCAGAGATTGACATCAAGATTGATACTGGCCGATGCGGGTATTAGGCTAAAATACCTTGCAACATTCAAGCTCAAAGCTAAAATTACCAGAACGAAGGCTGTGGAGCCTCACCTTTACGTCTCGCCTCCAAAAGGTTTTGAACACCAATACAGCTTGATCTATGACCTGCGTATGTCATTAAGATCCCTGCAAGCACTGAATAATTTCAAGTTTAAAATTCACTAAGGATTGGAACAGAGCCATTATGCCCAGAGCGTGCATGAAGAAAACCTTTACATTAATAGTTACCAAGGACTTGGTAATAAAGTACACAACACGTATGTACTGATTAATAGACAAGAAGCTTTAGTTTCGTCAACTTACAGGCAAGATATCATAGACTTGGCCAAAAATTTGAGAAGATACTTTTCTATAAAAGAAGATTTTCTACTACAAGAATGGATGCACATAAACATTAAACGGGTATCAAGCCATTTAAGCCTCCATCAAATTACCTGAATCAATCGTCTGAATGACATGTATACATACCTACTACAGGATGAAGTACCTACACCTTATCCGTCAAACGGACCTTCGGACTACACAGATCTTTCGGAAGAAAAGTACAGAGAATGTCATGAAATGATAAGTGGACTGCTGGAAATTTGAGATTTCACCAGACCAGACATTGCCCTGGCACTAAACAGAATTGACTCAATTACAAAAAATTACAAAGCCCAAGATTATACGGCCGCCATACGGATGAATAACTATTTAATATCCACAAGATACGAGTCTCTGAAATATTTTACGGTTTACACCAGCCAAGAGGGAAGACTGGAAGCACAAGGCAGTCACTATACATACTTAACCCCATGACAAGAAGTGTCACCCTGGGAGGATGCATCGCTCTAAACGAAGCAATTATCTACTAGAATTCGGAACGACATCCAGTACGGAGAAAAAATAACGAAAGGTACGATATGCAAGCTATATTTGCAACAACTATTAAAGCCATTGACATCTATGCCCTATTATGTGAAATTGGACTTCGAGACTGGCTTAGTCCTATACAATTCAACACCGCATCCAGATTGGGTTGGTTACCCATCTATAAAGTTTCATCATACGACGCTTGGTCTATCAGAGACAAGTTGAAGTTGCAATTCCTCAAAGAACGTGTTTTCATGAATCAACTAGTACCATGCAGGAGAGAAGATAATCGAGTCCAGATAGATCTACTCCTGAGATTCAACAATCCAGTTGAACTACACACAAGAATGGCAGCTCTAGGAATGAGAAAACACTCGAAAAATAACGAGTTTGAATGCCAAGAATTCACAGATCTGAAAAATGGAACATTGTTTCAGAAATTCCAAGTGATACAAGCACAGACGCCTCCAACATCAGATAACTTAGACTGATTACAGGAGACAAGCAAGAAGATTACCCATAAAGATTTTGAGATTTTCTGGGTAGGGGGGG
>JAQFZE010004695.1:0-10967 GCA_034695245.1 Dicyrtomina saundersi | reverse complement strand
TTTCCTTAAGGAATATGAACGATTTTGCATTAAAGGGAAGCTTCTACATTTCTTTGAAGATATATTTTACTTTTATAAGGTAAAATTTCTTTAGAGAGGAGCATCTTAAAAGAAAATGCAAAATATTCATAAAAGAGCCATGACCAAACACAATTTCTTTAAGGAACCCAAATATTTTCAGCATAAGGGACTACTTGCGCATGTCCAGATGGACTCACACTTTCTTCCAACCAACGCACGTGCACGTAGACCACAAGTCTTCAGTTAATCGTTTAAACTTTAAACTAATTAGTCCAATTTAATCACGTAGTACACTGGAAGTTGTAGTTTGACTTCCTGAAGTAACAAGAATTACATTGACTAAATACGTATAACTTTCGAATGCCGTTGTAGTGGTCATGCAAAGGAGGTGGTTTGCATGCAGTCAATGTGTTATTTCTAAGAATCGATGGTCATTGAGGCTTCGTTTAGTTTTTGCACATGTTGGAGCTACGATTTAATGCTTTAAGTTTCCTTTAAATAAAATTTAAATTCATTTGTTGAACATGTTTTCTCCTTGAAACACAACAATGACCGTCTTGACATTGCTTTGCACACATCATATTGAATTTTAAAATAAAGGTGATTAAATCAAAATCTTTTAAAATTCATTCAATAATACACAAATGTCTTACTAATCGTAAAAAGGGTCAAAAGGAATTCAACATGTAGAATCAGCAGTAACTTTACAGCACACAATACTTTTAAAACATCAAAACACTACACACATCGTTTTGTTGAAGAATAGTTCTATTACCAAGATTTAAAAAAATGCAAATTGTGTGGCCTAAATTTTTTTAAATACTGTAAAATATTTTATAATTATTAGTACTTATACTTAAAAAAATTAATTTTGAAATGTGCTAGAGGCTCTCACAACAAGTTTAAAAAATTACGAAATGTTTTATTTACCTCCTTTTGAATGGAGTGCATTGTTCTATTTAAGTATGTTTCTACGTTTATTCTATAACCTTCTTTTTGAAGATAAAACGTTTTAATTTTAGCTGAGCATTTTTTTGGGTGAGTTGGATTCTTTCAAGACAATAACGAGATTAGCATTATCGTTAATTTCAATAACCTTGAATAACGATGCTTCAATGTTTGTGATTATTCAAATTAAATTCCTATTTAACACGGAATAAACATAAATACTTGTTTAGATGGAGTTTTGAATACAGATCGAGGCAGAACCATGTAGAGCAAGTAGTTAAACCGTTTGAATAAGAGCTGACGTTCCGCTATTCCGATGATAATTAGGGCAGATAAGTCCGTCTATACAACACGTAAATAATTATCTTTTTCCTCTTTATCACGTAATTACATCATTTCAGACAGCGAATGACTAAAAGTTCACAACCGCCAGGCTCATATTAAATGGTATTGCGTCTGCAAAGAATCAAAATGGCTCATCCCTAATTACCGCTAAAATTAAAATGAACCAAGTCAATAAAACGATTAATACAAATAATTAAAGCAATGTAATAGTGCAATATCTTTTATTTTCATGTTTCTGTAAAGTGCTTATTTTTGTACTTAAATGTTAAAAAACAAATCCAAAATGTTCTATTTACCTTCTTTTGGAATAGTGTGAAATATTTCTTTCACGTGTTTATCAAAAGTTAATAATGTTAAAAGTGCATATTTTGAAGAATTTAAAATTGCTTGATCTGTTTGCATCTGTTTTTAAAACGCAAATTGGTGTCTTTACATCTCTTTGTTAATTGCAAGACATTATATTTTTAAATTAAAAATTATTTGTGCTGTTTGTCTTCACAAAGCCAAATATATTTATTGCTACTTTCATTTGATAATTTCTACCCTATTTACTGCCCTACAAACACTTTGCGGTGACACTTTCATGTACTAACGTTAATGCAAAGTCTAAAGAAATTTTCTACGCTTTTTAAATTTTCAAAATACTGTTTTAAATATTTTTAGAGATATGAAATGAAAACCGTAGACCGTATACATTTTGTATTTAGTTAGTGTACAAAAAAATATTCTTAAGTAAATTTGTATGAAAATGTGAAACTTTTGTTCTAGTTTTTGTTTGCTCAACTTGTTGGATCGCAGAATGACGAGCTTATACTGATTATTATTAGTATCAACGGTGCGGTGGTCCTTGAATTTGTTGTAATCTCTGTGGGTTGCGAATTATTGTAATAAAGATGGATTTTTTAGTGTTGGACATAAAACTCGTGCAGCCTCAACTTTTAACAAATAACTATAAAACAGAAAATAAGTGTAGTGTGCGCGGTAAAACTCCGTAAGTTACAAGACCTGCAAACAAAACTTTAGATTAATTTTAGTGAGTAAAACAGAAGCGTAACACCGTAACACGCCTACATTGCTACACTACAACCCGGCTCTAGAAAAGTTTAATTTAAATTCACCAGTTTAAAAATTATTCTTGATCGCTATTAAATGCACAAGCTTTTCCGGCTTAAAGCAAAACGTATGAGACAAAGACTTGCAGATAATCAAAACAATAGGATTATTAAAGACGCTTTTAGTACCCTTCCTTTTTCAATTTTTATGCGTGCATTTTGGTTTATTTTTGTGAGGGAAGGCTCAACATAGGCTACGTTATCGTAATAAAAACGAAAAAAGTAGGTAAATATTTTTAATTAGTAGTTTTCAAACAATTTTCAAAATTTTATAATAACAAGTTCATGAAATATGCGAAATTTTTGACATGCAACTTTTTTTAAAGTAAAAAACGTTTTATTATAATATTTATCTTCAAAAAATGCAAAATATTTTATTTCTATGTTTACGAAAGGTGCAAAATGTTCTATTCAAAGTTTTTAAAAATGCAAAATGTTTTATTTCCATGTTTTCGAAAGGTGCAAAATGTTCTATCTGAAGTTTTCAAAAATGCAAAATGTTTTATTTCTATGTTTATGAAAGGTGCAAAATGTTCTATCTGAAGTTTTCAAAAACGCAAAATGTTTTATTTCTATGTTTACTAAAAGTGCAAAATGTTCTATTTGAAGTTTCAAAAATGCTAAATGTTGCATTTCCATGTTTTTGAAAACAAGGATATATATATAATTAAATGCTTTCAAAATAATGATATTTCAATAATTGTGGAGACAAATAAAAACAGTTGAGTTTAAGATTTTAAGATTAAGTGATGACATCCATTTATTCCATTAAAGGTTTTTTTTAAATCTTATTAAGTGAAATAAAAAACAGTTTGTAACAATTACAAACCATAAACAGGCACAAATTACAAAGTGTGCTGTAATAACACAATGTATCAATTAGGTTTTCTAAATTTGATTCTGTTCGTCCAATTTGAGAAAAAAAACAATTTTATTAATATAAACTTGACACTGTCGTCCAACGACGATAGCCCAAAGGACTCACTCAGTATAATTACGTTTCAAAACTTTGTTTTGTATAAATATTGCTTGTTAATCTTATCATATTAGATTAAAAAATTTTATCAGTAAGCACAGAAGAAAACAAATGAAATAGCTCAAGCAGTAAAGACAGGAATAATTATGGCAATCAACAGTAGGCTAAATTTCCAAAACAAGTGTATTATTTCAAAAATGTAAGTAGAACTGATATAAAAAAGCTACGCAGATATTAAAATGACTGCTTCGACGCGGGGGGAGGCCAGGAGCCCAAGGTTTACTTGCTGCGTTTTTCTCTAGCGAATTTGGGGTTAATCGTCCCAAGGGTTCCGAGACTTGACAAACAGATCAGACCACTTAATTTGGCTTGTAAATAGAATTAAATATACTGAGTCATCATGATTTTAACTTGTTTTTTGGAACTGCATCAATTCAAGTAGTTGCTTTTTACTTGTGAATTGTAAAATTATGTCAAATTAAAACAATTTATAGGATTATGGCTTACGGATTTGTATCGCACGCTTCAGCATCTTTCCCTGTCTTACATCTACAGCCGCAACAATCCACATTGCAACGGCTCCAGCTGCAGCACGCATAAGTTCCATCTTTTTCGCAGCAAGCCCCATTGACGGCGGCTACAACGAATGCGAGAACCACTGCAGCTACTAAACAAACTTTGAAGGAGGTCATAGCTTTGCGATGTAAGAGGTGAACCGGAGATGTAGCAAACTATATGAAAATAAGAAAGGTAACAACTTTGAAAGTTTTGAAACTTGCACTCACCTGTTTTGATTTTATTAAGCTGAACGGACCAAATAATTACCTTTGTTTCACTTACATGAAATACTTAAGATGCCAGGTTGGAATTAGCCTGTAAAACGTTGCTTGAGATGATTGTTCCTGAGTTCCGTGTAGTCAAGTGAAGTCTAGTTAAAGTAAAATCGGTTATACGTTCACAAAAACATGCGGTGAGTATTACGAGCATCAAAAGTTACTTGGTCAGTCCTATGCTAGCTTATGTGTGTGCGATAGTAAGTAAGCAAGTTCGTTGTGATTTTGCGAGGCAAAAAAGTGATCTTGAGTTCAAACAACTTTGACTACAGATGCTGCAGTATCGTGCATACAATTCCTGGGAACTCTGAGGCTATGCATTGAGTACGTATCTGCATTTTACGCCGGCCCTGCTTTAGTTGTTTCAAAATAATTTAACTCTGAATAAAATTGCTTTTGAGCTAAGGGCAACTCTTAAATTTTTTTTAACGAGTTTATATCATGTTGCGTGTATTCAATTAACAATTCAAAGTTGAATCCAGTAATAATTGTAGTATTGGATTAAAATTGCTTTTATACTGCGCAAAAAACACATAACAACCTCCACAAAAAATATAATCAAATCGTTCAAACTGCTGAATGTATGGAAAAGCGAACTTACAAATTCCAGGAATAATATGTCGACTTTATTTCAAGATTAGGTCTGGTCTGCGTACACAGAAGCACATTAAAATTAAAATGTACAGAACATACAGCTCAAATGTGTAAACCTCACCTTAGTTATCACAGTAACAAATTACATTCTCCAGTTCTTGGAATTTAAGTCAATAACACACGCCATCACCTTTAGTATTTCTCTGCACATCCCGATTTTCCCAAACCAAACAATAGGATTCAAACATTTTTGGCATTGCCTTAAGCCTTAAATGTGAAGGTCGTTGAGACTCACTCCCCTAAACAATGACATGAATTACAAAAAATTTGCTGCAGGCTACGTGTCTAGTGTGCTGCAGCGGTAAGCGCGAATGTGGTGGTTGAGTTTTGTTTTTTGCAAATTATGTAATGCAACCGGTTTTTAAGTTCTGCTCATCTGATGGGGGATGGTCCATCCAAATATAGAGGTAAACGTATAAGTATATGTAATACAGCAGCCAGAAAGCAAAGCAAGCCCACGAAACGCGTAATGAGATCGATACGAGTTTTTGAAAGTAAAAAATGTTTCATATGCATGTTTATAAAAGGTACAAAATATTGTGCTCAGTGTGTGTTTTAAAAATTCAAAATTTTGTAATTTAAAGTTTCAGAAAAAGTACAATTGTTTCAATTACGTGTTTTTTTTTAAATCAATAATTGTGAAACAGTCTATACGAATTGTTTGTTTTCAAGGCTCTATTAACAAAAATAAAAGAAATGCAAAATTTTTTAATAAAATAATTTTAAATGCTGCCAAATGATCTGCCTATTTTATAAAATGCATTTTTAAAATTGAAAAAAGCTGTAACTCAAATACTTTACGAATTTGAAAAGTGTGCATTGTTAAATTTGTATTTTTACGTTACTTCGTTCCTATTGTATATAATGCAATTGGATTTTATTTTAGCTAAAATTTGATTAGGGTCATTTTGATTTTTTACAAGTGATATCAAATTTCACAAAATTGTAAAATAGTAAAACCTTGACAATGCTTTTACGTTTCTACCTAACTCGAATCGTGATTTAATCGTAATAAGTTTACTTGGTGGGATGGAGTCTTGAATTTATGCCATGTTATCACTCTATCGCAGAAAAATTGCATGTAAAAATTATTTTAGTCACGTAACAACACCGCAGTTCAGTTCAGAATAACAGACTATTTAGCGTTGAAATTAAAGTAGGAGTAGAAAATTGCATCTAAATATTTATTTGCATAGAAATGAATATTTTTGAATTTCTATAATTAGGCGCGTTTTGTCATACAATCCTAAGTAAGGTAGTACTATTTGTTATGTAATAATAATTAGTGCTTTGACTAATTAATAGGATTGACCCCCCATGAGGGGGTGAAACTCAAGATGTGCCTCACAATTTAATACGATTTTTTAAAATCTAAAGAAAAGACGCGTGGTTGACGTGCAAGTGCGTTGGTCAAAAGAAAATGATAGTCCATCTGGACAAGCGCATGTAATTAGTGTCCACATGCGTGGTCTGATTTCCCGTTGACGGAATCCGGAAGCAGAGATGGGAGCACTGTCCTTGGATCCGGTTTTCGCAATAACTGACGCCCTCAAACAATAGTGGGTTGTCATCTAAAGATAACTATTGAGCCGGAAAATTCATTTTTAAAAGGAAGGAAACCCTATGAACTGGGGTGAGTTTAAAATTATGAGAAACACTGTATAATGCCGCGTTCCTCTGTTGCATGTAAGCTTTCAAAAGACTGAACATAGAACAATTTAGTAGAAGGTAATAATTTTTTTAGAAACATCTTCAGCTTTAGACAAACTTGTAAAAATAAAAATTAGTTAACGACATAATCAGATATTTTCGGTGCTGCTAAAATACCACTTCGTTGTTACTAAATGATTTAAAAATGATTAAAACAACAACTTAACTAACCATCATACGAAATTAAAATTATTAATCACTTGTTTCCGTAAAGCAGCTTTAATTGTTTAATATTGCATCAATTAATTATATATTATTAGTTTTTCTAACCCTGAGCTCAGCCAATAATAAACCCGGCCCTGGTTAAGCATATCACCTAAACCACCTGTCGCGACGGCCCTAAACTTACGAAGGAACGGTGCAAGGTGATCACGCCGAATCGGCTCCATATATTTTTTTCTGAATAGAGCATCTGAAAAAAAGTAGATTTGCTTAAGAACATGATGCCAATGGGCATTTTGACTCGCTAAGTCAGATTTTTGAATGTACAAATTTGCTAATGGTAATTAAACGGGCGCCATATTTAGTTGATCAAAAATTGAATTTTTAGATCTTTGGCACCCTGTATCTCCTACAATTTTCGTCCGATTTTTAAAAAACGTGTAGTTTTGCAATTCGCAGAACATTATCTAAAAAGCAATTTTTGGGTTTTAGAAAATTCAAAAAAAAAAACAAAAATAGAAAAATAGGGTATATGTCATTTAAATATGTTTTATCTAATGTCATTTGTTTGGCCAAGAAAACACCCCATTTTCTGGGAAAAAAAATTATTTTTAAAATTTTCAAAAACCCAGATATTGCTTTTTAGATAATGTCCTGATAATTACAAAACTACACATTTTTTAAAAATCGGACAAAAATTGTAGGAGTTACAGGGTGCCAAAGATTAAAAAATCCAATTTTTGATCAACTAAATATGGCGCCCGTTTATTTACCATTAGCGAATTTGTACATTCAAAAATCTGATTTAGCGAGTCAAAATGCCCATTCGCATCATGTTCCTTAGCAAATCTACTTTTTTTCAGATGCTCTATTCAGAAAAAAATATATGGAGCCGAGTCGGCGTGATCACCTCGCACCGTTCCCTCGTTAGTATATAAAGAGTTTTTTGGCAAAACGGAATAGGTCCATCAAAGCAAATTTTACAGGAACAACGAAAAACGAATAAAGGGTGACAGGTTGAATTTTTGTGACTCAATTTTTGTCCACAGGTACTGCATCTAACTAAGCGTAATTACAAGTAGTTTTATAATTGTAGGCCGACTTTTGAATGTTTTAAAACATTTTCAGAAATTATAATTTGTGGACTTATCCCGTTTTGGCAAAAAATCAATAACTTGAAATGGAGTAAAAAGTCCGTGACATGAAATTCTAATCGTTTTGAATGAAAATGAAACCAAACTTTTTCTTAACTTTTTATCTTTCTTTCCATAAAAACTTTAACGCACGGCAATTGTCTTCTACAAACTACGAAAACACTCAAAAAACAAAAAATCAAAAATACATGATTTAGGTGGGCTTATCTGCTTTTGCTAAAAATAATTTGATGGACTTTTCCCGTTTTGCCAAAAAACGAAATTGGGGCTATTTTTTAAAATTGCTTTGGTTGAACTTTGACCTTTACCATTCAACACAGTAATGTATCTACTTGAATAGAACAAATAACCCAAATAACTTGATTTAAAAAAAATAGACTTATCCCGTTTTGCCTAAAAACTCTTCATATTCATTCTTACCACAAAAACAGCACAGGGCCCATCTTCATCTGGTTCCTTTAATTATGATTTGTGTATCTTGAGCAGTGCTAGAAAGGCAAGGGATTGCAACTGACACACGTAATTTAAGAATATTATTAAGCTAGACGAAGCCCATGAGCATTGAGCTGGAGATAGCATAATTTAACTCAAAATTAAATTTGGTCAAAGAAGTAGTTGTGCTGTTACTTCGTGTTTATTCATAGCGTGATGGTAATGAGAATACCACTTTTATGAATTTGCATTTAATCACTTGGCCAGTTTTTTCTTTGTTCAACGAACTTCAAGTGGACTGTTTCCGATAAGTGGCGTTGTAGAAAAACGTCCAGTCTTAAAAATAAATTGCCTCGTCCTAATTTAAGCGTCTTGAGATTATGCATAATAAAAGACATGCGTTATTAAAGGAGTAAGGGATCGTCCATGAATGACGCCAAGAGCAATGCTCTCGGGTTAACTATGGAAACTGATACAGGTTTCATCCAATGTTAAAAATAGCCATTTAAGCACTCCTCAGAAGCTAATAAAACAAAAGTTTCACAAAACATGTTTGTGCTGACTGAAAATATAAACGATCCCCAAACAACATTTAGTAGCTTTGATTTTTTTTGTGCATAATTAAAAATTTATTTTGCTTAGAAATTGTATGCGATAATAATATTTTTGTTATTTATCAAAACTATCTATCTACCTACCAACATTTTTTGTCCTAACGAGATGAAGAGGAAAACGGAGACTCAGAAAAAAATACACGTGCTGTAAAAAAATAATAGCAGGGACCATGGTTATAACGCGTGATCAACTCTTTACTGTTTTTTTTCATGATTTACAAACTACTTTTTTTTGCAAAATCTGAGTAGTGACAAAACATGCAGAAATGTATGGCTGACACGCTCATTTGAGGAGCATGCAACTTTGGCGTTATACACTTTTTTGGTTACTGATGGTCCAAAAAAAATAAAAGTGCAGAATTGCAACATTTTTGAATGAAGGGTGAGGTCAAAATCTGAAACGTTTGCCAGGCGTCATACTTGCACGCTCCTTACATAAACCTGCTACACATATAAATTTAAAGGTGCATGTAATTATCACGGCAGAGCCAGATAATAAATTGAAGACAAACCACAAAACTCTCATCTTTCAAGCACTGGACTATTTAATTCTCTAGTATTATACTTGCATTAGGAAATATTAAAATTCTCAAAAACGAATCCTTAGGTGCACACGGGACTACATATCCACCTAGCCGACCTAATAAAGGTAGGGCACTCGTTTTGTATATTTTTTTAATTTATTTACACCTGTTCTTAAATTAACTCAAAAATATTCAAAAACAAATTACTATTTTAAAATAAAGCAGATCCTAATTAGTTTCTGTTTTCAAAATAATGGAACTAAAAATTCATCTACCTTTTTAAGATATAGAAAAAAAAGCTATTGCACGTATTTAAAAACATGAAGTTGTAAATTTTTGCACCAATATGAAAACATAAAATTACAATATTTTTCACATATTCAAAAACATGAAATTAGAATATTGTTTACCTTTTCGAAAACATGCAATTAGAACATTTTGCATCTTTTTGAAAACATGTAAATGAAACATTTTACGTAATTCAAAAATTCCAAATGAACAATAAACTAATGTTTCTTATTTTGTTTTTATGACATATCTCATTTAAATTGCATCTTAGATTGTATATGGGCATTTTTTTTTCAAAGACGTCATCGCTGCTCAGTGACAGAAATGGGTCAAGAACGCTGGACATTTTTTTTTACCTTGGTTTCAGTTCTGTGCTTTATCAACATTGCAAATGGAAATTTCCGCATCCGGCTTTCCTCCCCTCACACTGACCCTCTAGAGGAAGTTGCAGCCGTGTACTGGTTCGTCAAAGATCCCAATGCCCAGCAGCTGAGACCTCCCAGTGTCGCTTGGAATAATTACGTACGACTGGAGGACACTTCAGGAAATCGAATTTCAGGGAACTATTTAGAAGCTGAAACAAAATTCAACCATGCTAATCCACAGAAACCGTCCAAAGGACTGCGGATCGTGCGAAAAGTCACTTTTCTGGAAAATTCCAATTCATACCATGAGAATGTAGATGTACAGGCAAATTCGGAATCGTATTTTCTTAAGCACATTTGTACCAGTACTAATTCACTCAGCCGGAAAACTCTTGATGAAGAAAAACGAATTAAGGACATCGCGCATCTAAAAAACTTAAACATGAGTTCACTCCCTGAAAAAATGACTGATCGTTCACTTAACACTTTTGCTTGTGTCCCAAACAACAAGGAGCTGGAATTGCTAAAGAAGAAATTTACAGATGAGGTTGCAGGGATTAACTCAAGAATTAATTCAGATTTGTGCGTTAAACAATTGCGAATTCAGAAATACGTAAGCTTCTACATAATTATCGTACATATGTAAAGAACCAAAATAACTATTTTCGAGTCTCAGCTAAAATTAAAAAAATCCGGCGCTTCGCGCCGGATTTGTCGACCGTGGGCTGGCCCGAAGTAGATGCTGAGCTTTGACAATGGCGCAAGACAATGTATGTTCCGCTAAAAGATGATATAAGATTTATGGAAGCTCCCCTACAATCAATAAGAC
>JAQFZE010004694.1:0-10968 GCA_034695245.1 Dicyrtomina saundersi | reverse complement strand
GGTGCATCCATTAGCACGGTTAACCCAAGAATTACCAAATTATTAGGGCTTCAACATTTAGTAACGGCATGTAAACCGATACGAGCCATGCTTTCTGTGGAACACGGGATCCCTACTATCGTATCAGAGATTGTACTCATAAATACATACATCGAGGAATTTGATGAATGGATCCGATGGGGATTTTTCCTCGTGAACGATCTTCAGAATGACGTAGTATTTGGTATGGATTTACTAGTAGCATACGATGCTATGGTATAATGTCGACTAGGTTTAGTAGTGTTCACGAGAACACAGGACGCGATTGAAACGAACGCAGCAATGATAAAGAAATTTAGGGGTCTCAAATCAGTGGTAGGACTAATTAAACCAAATGTAAGGAAATTGAAATCCATAAACACTAGCTTATTGGTTGCCCCCTCAGCACCAATTTTAAGTGATGTTGATACTATCGCCAGTTCGGAAAGTTCTGATTCTGAGTATGACGATCTTATCGAGGATCCATATTTAACTAAGAAGCAACTTAGTCGGTATGAAGCTAGGCATGGACCTATTGTATTACCAAATGATAATACACTACGGACTAATTTTACAAATTTACAGTTAAGCAAACTTAATAGCTTACACGACGATACGGCAAAATCCAGAAAACACTTTCGGGATTTTAGAAAATCAATAGATGGTAAATACAAGAGAGTACACCATGCACCTTTATCAATTAGAACCATTAGAAGGATAGAAGAATCCACGGATTCATTGATGGAGGAGGTACGCAGTATAGCCACTACAACCATGTCCTCAAATGCTGAAAGAGAATTTTATAAATATAAATTAAAATGTTTTACCCTCCAACCAATTCAATTAGAAAGTCAAAAAGAAACGGCAGTAGAAATATTCACTGACAAAAGGGATTATACAGGACATATTTTGACAAAGCCAAATCACAGCTTATATAATAAGACGGGTATCATGGTAGTACCAGAGCAAATTTATATTCAGAATGGGAAAGGCACAGCAACCCTACTGAACACTGAGGATGCATGCATCAATCTAAAACCCCAAGGGTGCCTATCAACGTATGAATTATTAAATTTAAACTGTGTTCAATTGAAATCTGCTCAGATTCATGTCGAGGATCAACCATGTCCCACTAGTAATAATCCAGAAATCCCCCCACCAAACAAAGTATTAGGTACTCAAAAATTAACCGACGAGGAATGGGAGATGTTTCCCGTATTTTCAGGATTAACGACAGCCCAGAAGCTGGAAATCAGACAATTATTATCGAAATATTATAAAGTGTTTGGGTGGAAACAAGAGGATTTCCATACTTCTATTGTTGATCCATTAACTAAGCAAACATTATTCGCCACAGTCGAATTAATGGACGATACCCCCATGGTATCGGCAGCAGCAAACATGTCTAATTTATTTAAAGTAGTATGTAGAGATGATACCGATGATGGACTCATAAAACAACTCATAGAGCCGTGTCATTCAAATTATGTTTCTCGACAAATGGTCGTAAAGAAAGGAATCAACGGATGGAGGGCAGTAATTGATTATCGAGAATTAAATAAGCGTGTAAAACCAATAAATGCTCTAGTACCACCTGTGCAGGATGCATTTGCCAAACTTAACGGCTGCAAATACTTTTGTACAGTTGACATGGCGTCATCTTATCAACAAATAGCCTTACATAAAGATAGTAGAAACTATCTCGCTTACATTAATCACTGTGGGACGTTCCGACCACTACGATTGCCATTTGGATATAAAAACAGTAGTACGATATTTCAATCGGTTATGAATAAACTATGGCATAATTACAGTCAAAAATGGGCTTCCATCTACGTAGATGATAATGGTTTTGGAGGCGCGACTTTTGCCGAGATGATACACAGGTTAGAATTAGTATTATGGTTATGTATGCAGGCCAATATAAAATTGAAACCATCCAAATGTCATATTGGACACCCCTCAATTATATTTTTAGGACATAGGATTAGTGCAGACGGAATATCCATTGATAAAGAATGAGTGGATACAATCCTTAATTTCCCAGATCCTACTAATACGACTGAGGTACGACGCTTCATTGGTATTACAAATTTCTTTAGGCGCATGATTCAGGGTTATTCTCGGGTGGCACGACCACTATACCAACTACTTCAAAAGGATGCACCATTTAATTTCGACGATAATTGTCGTCAAGCTGTCGAAGAATTAAAACGGGCGTTAACTAAGGCGCCTGTATTGGCTTTTCCGGATGACCATTCTCAATTAGAATTATGGTCCGACGCCAGTGATCATTGGATCGCTGCAGCATTGATACAAAACATAGATGGTCAGCGTAGACCAATCGCGTACCATTCTCATTGTCTTACGAAGACAGAGGAAAAATGGTCAGTCACAGACAAAGAATGTTTTGCCATTATTCATGCATTACAAAAATTCCGTAGTTACGTCTTAGGGCGATCAGTACACGTATACACTGATCATTCGGCCCTCACCTTAATTCTGAAAACGTCAGAATTAAATTCACGTCTGATTCGTTGGAGTCTCAAATTGAGTGAGTTCGATCTCAAAATATTTCACGTCGCGGGCAAAAATAACGAATTGGCCGATGGATTGAGTCGCCCACCGAGAAACTACCCTGGTCAGGAGTCGCAAGTAAAATTAGGATTAATAAAAATAGTTGAACGTACTCGTTCGGATAAGGAATTCATACAGGATTGTGAAACTCTCAAATATAATTTAAATAAGTTAAAACAACTCCAAATGGGAGACATTCAGGTATGTAAAATCATGAAATCTGTCATGGCAGACAGGGAAAACAAATACGAAGGATATAATAAATATAGAAAGAATTTCCGCCTAAATGACGAGGGAGTGTTAGAAAAATTATCCAATGAACCGCTGGGTAAATTTTGGGTTAAAGTATTGCCTCAGAAATTAGCTATACAGTTTATCAATTATCTGCATCAAAAATCGCATCTTGGGCATGAGAAAATATATGCAGCGCTCAGGGAAAATTATACGTTCTTTTCCATGAGTAAGCTGGTGATGGAAGTCATAAGAGGTTGCGACACATGCCAAAGATATAATATTAGTAAACGAAAGAAATCGGGTCCATTACACGTAATTATGACGCCACAAGTACCCTTTGCAAAAGTATCCGCAGATTATTTAGGCCCACTAAATTTAACACGAAAAAGAAATCAGTATATACTTGCGGTCATTGACCAATGTACGCGTTACTTACATCTTTTTCCGACCACGGGTCCGACCGTAGCAGAGACAATACGTTGTCTCACTCCATTAGTCAGGGATCATGGGATTCATGGAATCGTGTCAGACAATGGGGCAGCGTTTACCGGAGTGGCATATCAGGAGTTTTGCGATACATATGGAGTTGCCGCCATCCGTACGTCGGCTTGGCACCCTTCCTCGAACTCGATAATAGAAAGGTCTAACTCCACGTTCGGTAGTATATTAAAGAAATTAAAACATGATCATCAATTAAGTTGGGATGATTTATTACCCCAGGTGCAAAATGAATATAACGCAGCAAAACACTCCAGCACCGGGTTTTCGCCATATTTTTTATGGCATGGAAAGTCATTAGCATGGGATTACGATCTCAAAATTGCAGACTCAAAAATGCTGACTAAAAATAGGGATATTGAAGACCAACAGGTCCGAATTGGCGAATTATTTAAGTATCGCATGCAAGCACACCAAAACTCTTGCGAAAATCAGTTAAAACGTAAATTAGAGTTCGACAAACGTCACCCTCATATAAAATTTAATATCGGTGATTTAGTACTTAAAAGAAATTACATACGGAAACAGGATACTCCCACAAAATTTATGGTCAGGTATTCCGGCCCATACCGTATATATAGTTTGATTGAAAACGAACATGTATATTTTCTGTGCGATCACGAAATAGAACCCGAAACATCTACAAATTCATTAGTTTTAGATATGGTACATGGACACAATTTAAAAGCATATTATACGCCCATAGAACCGTCTGAATTGGTAGAAGACGTCGACCAGGATAATGATTATTTAAACCGCATAATCCCAACGGCGGAAGACCATATTTTTAGTTTAGAACCAAAATTGGATCCCACGGAAATGAATATTGGCGAACAAAATGCATATTACAGGGACGTAATCCCACGAGGAATCTATAATATCTCATCTCCAGAAGCCCCACAATTAAATTTGGTAAATGATACCGGTGAGCTCTCGGATGACGGTGAGACGGTTTATGAACCGCCGGCACTTAGTATAGTCAGTACGGCTGATTCCTACGAATCATGGGATCTTGTGAGTCGCCCGAGAGAAAATTTGACGCCCGCAAGGGGATTTTCGGCTCTGGGGGGAGAAGAGGATGGTGAGTTAAATAACTCAATAATAATGTTAGACGACAATTTAGTAAATACACCTGGAAATTCCCAACAACACAGTCCCACGGGACATTTGACAGCGTTTATCGACGCTAGAGATATTTCTCTCTCTCCAGGGCAAAATCGAACTTCACCCAAACCTGTGACACCCAGAAAAAGTCCAGTAGCAATAATGTCACCACAGCCGTCCTTACGAGGGCGACCAGGGGAAAACGCACCACGAATAGGGCAATTAAGACGTCCTACCATATTTACGCAGCAGAATGTTGCAAGTGATCCACTTGAGCTTCCCACGACCTCGGCGACCCCCATGGGAGACGCTCAGATTGAGAGAAGGTCAAATAGACCACATAAACCTAGTAATAAATACCCACCTCATATGTACACTAAAGCTTTCAAAGTAATGAGAGAAACCTTAGAAACAGATAATCAGAATGATGAAAGAGAGAGTATCAAAAACCAGATACTCCATTTGCAACGATATTTAGAAGAATTAAATAAAACCCACGACGACGATAGCTTGTAATAAAAATTTATAGTATATAATTGATCTCCATTAAAATTGACTGCATAAGATATTTCTTATGATCTCTAGTAAAATTAGTATGTAAAATTGATCTGAGGGATACGTCCCGAGCTACGAGCCATAAATTTTGATATTATAAAAGTATTCTTTTATGCACAAGACGTCACGGGTGGATAAAATGTTAATTATCAGTGAATTTGGATTTTGTATTTTTTATTTTTTTATTTTTGTCTTTTGCCATTTCCATTTCAACATTTATAGATCTAAGAATGGCTTCTCCACGTGAGATTGACGAGACAGGATTAGTTACAAAAACGTCTTTACTAAAAGACCCTGTCCCTATGGCCATTAATGACGACCCATATATTTGTGATCCCTACGAAATTCTATACGTAGAATTTCCAAAATTGCGTATCAGTTCAGCGGAAACCAATCCGACAGAGAGTCTAAGTCCTTCAGACGAAACTCCACCAGAGAAACCTACGCCAGAAAATTCTCCGCCTGAGAAAGAGACTCAGGACAACACAGACAAAAATATTTCGATCAACGTAGCGGCTCGAGATATTTCCGACTTCACGCTACACATCAATAAAAATTGCGTGGATCAGAGTCCACAGAAAGTTCAGGAACCACGACGGGTAACAAAGCGCACCCGTAATAAAATCTTCACTAAAAATAAGCGCGCCAAAATCTTGACCTTACCCGCACCAATTTTACCTGACTTAATCGCTGGGACGTCCCACGGGAGTCCACAGAAAATTTTACCTTTAATTTCATTTTCCTCGGATAATTCCGATTCTTCTGTGTAGTTTAAAAGTAGATTATATATTCGGATTTTGTCCACAAAATTTTATAATTTTTGATACCAGATGAAGTAGTTAAAAAAATATTCACGTGATCTCAAACTTATGACCAAATGACATATTTATTAATATGACATGTGAAAATCGCGACAGGCAAAATAATAGACGCCGTCGACATAAAGTAGTTTTTGTTTTGATAAATTTGTGATATAAATTGACTATAGAAATTTTATCTTACTAGATAATATACCTGTAAATCGCGGGATATTTCCCGGCAGACTGATTAGATCATGAAAATGTTAATTTCAGTCCCGTAAAAATTGCCAAATGAAACATAATAAAAGCCATACAGGAAAAATTAATTATGCAATGTGTGTTCGTGTTCTTTTTCCGCATAAGATTTCTTTCAGGTCTATTTATTGCATCGTTGCACCGCATTAAAGGATATGGAGAATAAGATGTGGGATTTGGGACGTTCATACTAATGGCTGTTACTTTCCTATGGTGAGATGTTGGATTTTACGGATGACTAGAAAAGATTTGGTCCAGAAGTAAAAGAATCAAGAAAAATGAAACTCCTAAAAAGAGGGGGAAGAATGGTATTGATGCGGACATCAATATTCTTGGTCCAGAAGTTTTGAGAAAAGAAAATCGAAGCTTCAAACAGAATATAAAATTGTACATTTATTAAAATATAAATATTATATTATGTTTAAATCTAAATTGTGAATCTTGAGTTGAAGATGAGACACGGACAGATTCCCCTTCAAAAGCCCTTCAGGCTCAATGGTTTCATTGGCAGTAAAGACTGCCCTATCTCTTATATGGAAATACATATATGGCAGCGGCTATGGTCGGCCCCACTTTCAGACGTAAGAAATATATGGCTGATCTCTACAGTGTAGAGATCAGCATGAAAAGCTAAGACACAGTCTAGACAGCAGGAAGTAGAATACAGCATGGAGCGTGTGGATCTTCTATCCCACGAGCCATGACCAAACCAGTCATTAGAACTCCGGCGAAGACGAAGGTACTCCAGATCTCGACCGTGCTACGAGCAGAATCCGTTTGCCACGTGCAAAATACTTAGGGGCCCACGAGGACCAAGTAACCCCACGAGGGAATTATATTTGTCGCTACGAGCGAAGTTTGAGGCAACGATATTTCGACCTTTTGTGACCCTACGAGGGAATTATATTTGTCGCTACGAGCGAAGTTTGAGGCAACGATATTTCGACCTTTGTGACCTTACGAGGAAATTATATTTGACGCTACGAGCGAATTATTAGGGAACACACGGTGACCCAGAATCTGTCCGGCTCTCATATTCAACCCACGAGGTAAGAAACATATTTGTTAATTTATAATCTGATCGTACGGCGACAGACGGGAATCGACCCAGAAAAGAATATTATCATTTCAAAAGTAAACGCTACTTTTCATTTCGGTCACGGACCAATTTTCATTTTGCGTTACGGACGCCTTAAAAGTATTATTCAGAGTAAAATAAATACAGGGCTGTATAAGACCCTTAAAGCGTAATTTATATTATATGGTTTTGTTTGTGATTGCATCTTATAAGCTAAGTTGATATTCGCATCCTAAAAGACATATAATTAGATTATATATATTTATAATTAATATAATTTAGTGTCATAGTCATAGCCATAGTTTGGGAAAGCGCATCAACCCTCCCCACCCAAGGTTTCATATTTGCTAAGCATAGTGCTCGCCATTTGTGTCTCATAATTCCCTCCCTGTAGTCGTGCATATAACTTATCACGCCGGGCCGGTCCTGAGATACTGGAGAATCCCCCAGATACCGTACTCAGACGCCCGACTCCTGATTCGGATTTAGAAGACCGCGATAAAATCCTTATCAGTCATTTTGGTTCTTCACTGACGATATGTATGCGCCATTTTAAGCAGTACTTTTACTTCTTGCTTTTGCAAATCCTAAAAGTACCAAAATGTTTAAAAAAAAGACGGAATTTCAACGTTTTTAAATTAATCTGAAATTAGATAAGTAAATTAGCCCTAGTTTGATTTCGGAATTACGAAAAGTTCTATAAATACAAAATAATCTGAAATAGTTTACTACTATCGAATTTTAAGTTCACCTTTTGCATAAAAGCATTTTTTGCTCAATAAAGCCAGCTAAGTTGACTCCGTCATAATGACGTTGGTAAAACTAGGTATGAAGCATTTCAAAGTTTTGGTATATTCCCTAATATAAGTATTGAACAAGGACTAAAATTGCCTTATGTGTCAACTAATTAATAATAATAATTTAATTTGAAAGTAACACAGAGTAATATCTTATCGTTCTTGCTAAGCTAGTTATACCATTAAAAGCGCATGCATATAAAAACGCATATAAAATATCACTGGTAACGCTAAGTAGAAACATTAATGCACAAAATATTCGATTGTCGGCAACGGCAATACATCAAAGATGTAGCAGGTCTCGGCTAGTTCTTTATCAACGTGTAGTAAAATTCAATTTTGTGATTGGCTAAGAGCAGAGATGGTTCTAGAATAATTCGACTAATTAAATAGAGAGCCACATATGTTGCGTAGAAAAGAATAGGCATGGAAAGGTCTGCTTAAGTAATGTATTAGTATTGAAATTTCAATTCCATTTGCAATTGTTACAAGAGGTGCATTGAGCATTGGCTTTGGTTTAATTTTAAATTTTGGCTTGCAATGCTAAGTCTTACGGCAACGGTACTCTCTGGAGTAGCTATTATATTTCTGATTAGTATTTTCAAATTAAATAAGAAAACCAGGGAAAATCTACCACCAGGTATGTGCAGTTTTTTTTTCCAATTTCTAGCAATACTGGATATGCTGCTGTCATGCTTTTAGCATTCCCTCGAACGCAGCGATAATTTCTAATTTGAAACTTGTGTATTTTGCAAACTTAAGGACCATGGGGATTTCCAATAATTGGTCACTTTCCTTTTTTTGACAAAAATCCAGTGAAAACATTTATGAAATGAAAAAAATTATTATGGACCCATATTTCATGTTTGATTCGGCAGTATACCGTAAGAAAATAAAACATAAACTACGTTATTGCAATCTTTATCCCATCATTAACAAAATCAAAAGTGAATTTTTCGTCTGGCATATAAAATAAAAAAAGATATCACGTTATGAATTGAATGAGTGTACTTGATGTAGAACAATTATATTAAACGACGCCAAGGTAATTACGGAGGCTTTCAGCATGGCTGAATTTTCTGGCCGGCCTCATCTCCCGGTTTTCGTTGAAGTGACGGAGCCTGAGTGAGAGCCTCATATTTAACAACAATTACAAAATGAAATCGATACTGTGATCGGTAACATGGATTCTTCACTTTCAAATCGACCTAAAATGCCATTTACGGAAGCAGTTGTCTATGAAGTACTTCGAATTTCTTCCATTGTTTCTTTGGGACTTTTTCATGGAACCGTTCAAGACGTTCTATTTCAAGGATATCACGTTCCTAAGAACACAATGGTAATCAGTAACTTGTTTAAAGTGAATCATGATCCAGAGATTTGGGAAGAGCCAGAGAAATTTAATCCACGGAGATTTCTTAATTACAATAATAAATTAAATAAATTAACACACGAGGTGATGGCCTTCGGCATTGGGAAACGAAGCTGTCCAGGGGAGATGTTTGCGCGTGACAAACTCTCTCTGCTCACAGCGAGCTTCTTTCAAAACTTTTCTGTGTCTTGTACATACTCCTCTATGTCACTTGTTTCTAATGTTGGACTTGTAATGACTCCTCGTAAATTTGAAATGCATGTTATTGAACGCAAAGCAAAATGTTAGCACAACTAAGCTACACATTACACATACAAAATTAATTTTGTCCATGCACCTAAATTAAAATAGCCTAGCAAGTGAATTATAAGTATGTATAATAATTAAATTCTTATAGTTCAAGCACTGCGGTATATGCAATTAGGTAGGCGTTTCGTTTGCATTGGGCTTTACGTACAAAATGCTAAATACTATTGCCTGCCCATATAGATTTGACTGTTATGTACATGCGCAGTAAGCTTGCTGCACCACCAACAAATTCGAATTTATAGAATCCCTGAAGTGTCACTGGATGCACTTAAAAACCATTGAGTTTACTGTGTCATACAGTCTCCATTACGTGAATCTCATTCGCGCCTTAAACCATTTGAAATTTTGAAAAGCAAGAACAGAGAAAATCATAGTTCGTCCATAAGTCTTGGAGCAACACAGTCAGTTTTGGCGTTATTCACATTCAAAGCTTTCTCGCTCGACAATACGTATTCATCATGAAAATTTTTTTGAGAAAATTGGTTCAAAAATGGAGTTTAAAAAATAAGGATTTTATAAAATCTTTTTGCGAAAAGTAAAAAATATGTCGAATTTTTTCCTAAATTCAATTTTTAGAAAACAGTCTAAGCATTTAAAATATTCAAATTTTATCTAAATCAAAGGTCTAGCGACTTTCGACCGGAACGACATTACGTCGACGACAGTTCGAAGAAAGACATTTTGCCTAAAGTCATTGCGTCGAGTGGACATTGAGCCGACGACGTTGCGTCGATAGACATCTAGTAGAAGACTGTGCGTCGACGGACATTACGTTGTTAGACACTACGTCTAATTAAATTACGCCGTTAGACATTACGTGGTTATTAATTGCAGGGATAACTAAAATGATGTAATTTTATATATACGCAAAGAAAAGGAGGAGTATAGAGAAAGACAGCTTTATTTAATTAAACTTGGCATCGTACTCCAGTACAGATAGCACAAAGGTCTCAGTATACGTATTAAGTGATAGACTACATTTTATTTTTTTCTTATATTAAGAAACTAGTTTATCGAGTAATACCAAACAAAGAAAAATGTGTACATACAGTTATTTCGGCAACATAAACACCAAACAACACAATAATGCGACCCATATTCTGTAAATAAAACAAAAACTAGGGGCTTCGCCCCTTGTTTTTGAACACGCTGGGGAGCAGTTGAACAGAAGCTGAAAACAAATTTGAAAAACAATCATCAAACAATTTTTTTGAATTTCCCGCCAAATTTTTAAATCCAAATTTGAACATGTTACTAAATGGAATTGCACATAAACGATACACCCTTCAAACCAAAATGAATGAGCGAATCTAATTAACATAGTGTGACAGCTCAGATCATGATTAATTTTTAATTGTAATTAAAAAACTT
>JAQFZE010004693.1:0-10968 GCA_034695245.1 Dicyrtomina saundersi | reverse complement strand
TCAAAAACCATTAGGTACGTGTAAACAAATGAAAATGTGCATACATACGTAATTTTAAAGTTCTGCGGGGCGAATACAAGTATATCTTACAGTACATACCCAATAACCATTCTCAGCTACAGTTTGCAATGGTCTGTGGTTTGCTAGGTCATACACGCATGGAATATGTTATATCTATTCAGTATATAGGTTATTGATATTCAGGGATCTTCCATAATGACGTCCTTCAAATATCATAGTTTTCATAACCCCAGTCCCAACATTAAATTTTTTTCTCACCTATATTAACTACATGTCACGGACTTACCTATGTAGGTACATATTACTACATATGTTATATATATTAAGGGATCTTCCATAATGACGTCCTTCAAATATCATAGTTTTTAGTGTACCAGTCCCAACATTAATTTTTCTTTCAACATATTTTAACTAAATGTCACGGACTTACCTATATATGTTATATATGTATATTTAGGGATCGTCCATAATGACGTCCTTCTAATATAATAGTGCTTAGTGTTTGGTATTGAACCGAAGTTTATTCAATATTATTAGTATTTTTCCTGAAATATTCGAGGTCATTTTGATCTTACAATTTTAATGGTTTGTAGTCTGAAATGCCACCATTTACCGTTGTAATATTATTATAAAGTGTAATATCACCGTCTATTACTAGTGTGTAGTTGACATCGACCAAGATGTTCATATCTGTACTTTGATTAACATAGAAAAGTAATTAATTTGTGCCTTTTCCTTAATCTTCACATTCTATGTAAAGTCGGCCGCATCGGCCGACTCCACTTCTATTCAACCGTATAACTCCTGAGTTCCTTCAATAGCTCAGCCTTCAACTTATGTTAATTACCAATTCTATCCTCCTACCTATCTGATCCAAGTGCCGTTTTACGTTAGCATCACGAAGTCGGCGGAAACAACAGCGAAGAGAAAAGTAGACAGTCCGTCGACATACGCGTTAAGGGCGAAGTGTGCACAGTTGACCGAGGTCTGGGACCATTTTAAAGAGGCGCATAGCAAGTTTGTCGCGTTCATAGACCAGTAGTGTGTAACCGATGCGGCAGGTGTGAAAGAAAAGGACCCGGGCCGCATGATGCAGGGGAAGAAGACCCTGGAGAATTGGGTGAGACTGAACTGGCTGCAGGAGCCGGTGAAGAAAGTCATGGATATGGATATTCTCGGGTTATTAGACTCCACGGTGCACATATACGAAGACGATGGCTGCGAGTCAACTCATTCGGCGCATATGGATGATGATCTGCGGACGGAGGTGTTCCTTCAGGACTTGGACGAGGTCCGAAGCGCGGAGACTGCGGAACGTAGACGCATCCAAGCGGAAGAAGAGGCGGCAAAGCTCATGAAACAAGAGCAAGAGCGAATTGCGGAACAGCACCGGCAGCGGCAGGAGGAGGCGTTGGTGGCCGCGAACAAGAAGTTGCATCAGGGCCAGAGCGGGGCTTTGGGTTCGAAGGCGGGCAAGCGTAAGCAGAAAAAGAAGAAAGACACGAAAGCTACGCCGGCTAGGACTCAGAGTCGGAGTACAGCGGAGGCAGACAGTAAGACCGAAACGCCAGAGGCAACTGGGGCGCCAACACCGAAGTCACAAGCAAAAAAGCGTAAGGGTAGTACTCCAAAGGGAACACCGGCGAAGAAACCAAAAACGGTAGACCTAACAATGGGGTCGGAGGAAAGCTCAGACGACTCAGAGCAGGAAGTGGAGCGTCGGATATGGACGACCACCGAATACGAGGGGGTTCTCGGATCCAGTTACTTGGGGAAGACCGCAGCGCAAGCGAAAGCTTTGAGGGAAACAGGTAAGCGAGTCATGCGGTTGTTGTTGGACACAGAAACCCGGGTATGGGATAATAGGCATCCGGTATTAGGAAGGGTGTATGTAGTCAACGCAGCGTGTGGCTGGCTCCTGTTTCCGGACAACTACATACGGCTGCAGAGGCAAGTGGTAGTGGAGACGACCAAGGGCACAGTTTACGCTCCGACCCAGCCGGGTCTATACCAAATGGGAAAGGTTTGCCGTGAGTGTTGGGCGATAGAGCACACTGGGGAGTCTTGTATGTCAACCGGAGTGGGGCCGGCAGAGCGGACGCCGGAATGGATTGATAAGGTACATAAACACTTGAAAGTACCGGGGGACAAGAACGTGATGTTCCGGATGGATGTAGTTCAGTCGGCATTGGACCGTGTGGAAGTTCAGGCTCATAAGGCGAATGCGCCGGACGAGAAGCGGAAGGTGCTGCAAGCAAATTTGTTGGGTCTGATACGGGGACCGGCATGGGTGGGGTTGTACAACATGATGAATGCCGTTTGAGTTTGAGTTTGAGTTTGATTTTATTAAGTGGATAAGTTACTGCGGGAGAAGCCATGAGTATTGGTGCGAACACCGCGGGAGCCGTTGTTTCGGGACTTAAGCATGGAACGGGGTCTCCAGGACTTGCAGGCATAAGTAATGGGAATGTTGCGGACAGTGGCTAATCTGCGAGTGCAAAACTCAAACCCGGAGGCGTGGTTGCCGGAGGACTGGGAGAATTTCTACAGTAAGGTGGCCGCGCGGGTAGTTAAGGAGCAGGAAGAACGGGCAGCTCGAGCGGCAGAAGGGTTTCAGGAACGGCAGCAGTGGAGATAGGGACTGTCGTGACACCGGAGACGGGACTAGGGGGAAGCGAGCTGTTGGAGATAAGTGCAGCCGCAAGTGATGTGAGTGTAGGAGCGTCGATTTTCGGTTCGCCTGGAGAATCGTTGTATAATCTAGCCAAGTTTCGGATGCCGATACCGCTGCGTTTCAGTGATGGCGAGAGTCCCACTGGAGGTGGCGATGGAGAGTTTATCGGCCATGAGGAAGTCATCGTGGGATTGGCAGAAGTCGACGAAGATGAAGGTCCGGATGCGGTACTTTAGTAAAAAGCATTGGTAGGATATATGTGTGTGGGGTTCAGGCGGAACCGAGAGAATGTATTTTTTTACTTTTATATGAATTATAATATTTATTTTGTTAGCTGTTAAGGATGGCACTGCGGTGCGGTATGATTTTAATTGTTATATATGTTTTAGTGTAAGGACGTGAAGGATATTTGTAAATGCTTTATACCGGAAGACGGTCTGACAATTTTTTTACCTAATTTATAAAGGTTTTTTTATGTCATGTGAATGGTATGGTTCGGGCGGCGGTCGGGCGGCATCGTGTCATTAAAGTTAGTTTTGTAAATCAGGACAGAGCGAGTTATCGTAGGGTAGGACGTGTGATGCTGTGTGAGCCAGCGGTCGGTAGGAACCAGAGTCAGTAGTTGGGATAGGGGGATCGGGATCGGGGTAGACGGTCAGTGTGAAGTGAAGTCAGCATAGGCGCGGTGAAGGTCCGCTGCTGGGTTCGGCACTCTCTTAGACACCGTTAATTCAATGGTTACGTACTTGTAGGAGCATGCTTCTGTTACGATAAAGTAGGGGTTTGGGGGGTAAAATACTTACATTTATAAAGGGGAGGGGAAGGGGAGGGAAGCTCTGCATAATTAGGAATATATATCTGGTTAGGAATCCTACTACAAGAAGAATAAAGGAAGGTAAATGAGTATCCTAGAGATGAGTATGAAGTAGAATCTGGGATGATCTTTTTATGAAGAAAGATTATTAAAAGGTCGAGGAAATTATGGTACTGACTCTGTAATAAAAGGATGAGGAAAATATGGTACGCTGATTCTATAATAAAAGGTTGAGGAAAATCCGGTATGCTAACTCCATAATAAAAGATTGAGGAAAATCCGGTACGCTAATTCTATACTAAAAGGTTCAGGAAATTCCGGTACGCTAATTCTATAATAAAAGGTTGAGGAAAATCCGGTACTCTAACTCTATATAGGCCGGAACCAGGACTAAGAGAGAATGAGATTTTTACAGGAATTCCTACATAATGTATATCCTATATTTTTATGCAAACTAACCCATACGAGTACAAAGTGGGGAATTTGTAACAATTAGGTTTGGACCATTAGAACTCAGTGGAATGTACTCGTATAATATTTCTGTTTTATCAATTGGATGCGCCTGTTTCATGATTTTGGTTTATCTACTCAGAGTTAGATTGTATGTATTTTGTACTTACATTGTAGAATAGCGGCTGATGATAAATCAATAGACCAGAGAGAGATTGATGCACACTTTTTGATTAATAATTAATTTTAATAATAATTGTTCAAATTCTTGAAAACTGAAGAGATTTACAAAGATTAAATTTAGATGTTGTAATGAACAGCTTGAGAGCAAACTATACGATTAAATAATTAAACTTAAAATATAAAGAGAAACTATAATTCAGAAAAGATGAATTCGATAAAAAGAGGACTCGACTCTGTCGTCAACAGAGATGTTAACCCGTGACGATCCCAAGGAATTCTGCACACGGAGCACCAGGTGCTCTGTCGTTTTATCGACTTCCCTCTTTCAATACCTTCTACTGATTCTTAAAGTTAACTCTCGTGAACTCTCTGTGGACTTTGTCCACATCGTGGCCAGAACGTGTCATGCACATGCTGTCCCGATTTTAGAAGTTTCACTTCTCTCATAGTTTCCTCATCTACTTTCTTCAATTAGGTAATCCATACTTTTAATACACCGTTATAAATAACGGTACATTACTTCGATGCTGAAGAAGCACTAACCGGTTGAATTCGGTGGGGGGATAGTGTGAAGTGAATTATGGAAAAGTACAGGCTGAGTATTTTTAGCAGCAGCAGTAAGTAGGACAGAGGACAGGGAGACGTCAGCAGTGGAACGATGTCGGCTCAGCCAATGAGTTTTCCGCGGCCTATAGCATGGGGGAGATGTAAGTATAGCGGAGGAGCGGGATAGGAAGGAGAAGAAGGGTAGGGCAGCGAACGTCGGTTGACGATGAGCGTGATGACGTGGCACTCTCGGAAAAGAGCTTCGCTCTTCTCATCCGACGGAGGAGCATTTCTTTCCACTTCAAATTTAACCGTGCGAAAGAGCAGTCAAAGGTGGATTAAAGTCTTAAATTTATTGAGGCTAAATAATAGGTAGCCCGCCGCCATCTTAAGTTTAATCGTATAATATTTTATTCTATAATTACTATATATTCTTCTTCCTTTAATCTCTACGGAATCCAATTAATTGGAGGTTTAATTGTGTTAAATAATACAGACCAAGTTATTTAAGTGAACGCCACACGGCATTGATTTTATTGTGTAAAGTGTGTGAACATTGAACGGGGAAAATACGAGACATTAAATAATTTCTCCTGAGAAACCCTTTGTGCTGAGATACTTTTTGCATTGCATTTGCGGTAGTTGGAGCCGTCACCGAGTCATATAGTGGTGTACTATCATAACCGGGTTCCGGGAACGTTACGGTCATAACAGCAGTTTCCGGGTGTCAGTGTTGACGGGGTTTACCAGCACCGGCATACTGACCATTATATGGGTGAACCTTATCCTCCACAACGGAGTCAATACCGAATCGTCGAGTTCTGCGGAGCTAGTCCGGTGTAGCGTGGCTACGAGAACAGGAGCTGAAGAAACGAGGCCATCAGGCGAGCGAGGACCGCATCCGGGGGACAGAGTCTGTGGGAAGGAGTTCTTCCACCAGCAACCGACGACCGCGAGCCGCTAGACAGACCGGACGCGGTCGAGGACTTGGACGTAGTCAGACCGCCGCGGTTGGACCGACCGATAGCTTGTTTCATCCACCGGATTTAGTGGTAAAGCGCAGTAAAAGGGGAGAGATATGGAAAATCCAAACCACAACATGTAGGTGTTGTCGGATTATTATTCTTAGGCAGAAGGGAAGGTGTCCAATTACTTTCGTAGCCCCACCTTTAAGTAAGGCTTAAGTGGCGCAGGAGCGGCGGGGCTACGAAAGTAATTGGACAACCTACCCTTCTGCCTACATATAATAATTTGGCAATACATGTTCTTCGGATGCCCGTAGAATTTTCCTAGACATTAACTTTGTCCGTAGAATACCATTCAATCATTTATAAGCCCCGTGTTTTACTTCCTCGAAAGCATTACAATCCAGTGTCTTCTGGCATTTGGCAATAATTATTGATACTTTATGATTACTGATGATTGACACTTCTTAGTTAGTGTATGCTGTTTCTCACGCCAGTAAACTTCACACGACCCCACGATGCAATATTTTGAAAACTAATTTGTCCTGAACTGGGCCTGTTTCGTATTTAGATGTGCCATCAGTCCAAAAGGTGGGGTGTGCCATATATATACACTTGTTGTGAGTAACCGGTAGTAAAAAAATTTAAAATCCCGAAATTAAAATTTCTCATTTCTTCAAATAAAATTAACTAATAAACCAAAATCAAATTAGATTGTGTAAAATTAATTTAGGTTACTTTCTGCCGGTCTGTACTGCCTCACATTACTCATTAGTATTAAGGCTGACAGTTAGCAAATCTTCCTTGTCACAACTCGCGAGATGCGTGATAGCACGGTACAAGAAATTAATTCGAGATCGGGCCCAAAAATAATTTCAAGCGATAGCACCAAAAATAATCAGTAGGATCGTAGGGTAGATATGGGTAGCAGTGGTCACTCAAGTTTTGAAAACGCAAACATTACTTATTAATAATGAATAATGGACGTACATCTTGCATGGAAGAACGAACCCTATGCTTAGTAGTATGATGCAACGAATTCCGTCATTGCCAGTCACTGCTGATGTTTTCCTGTTGATAGCGATAGCTGAAGCGACGCCGCCACCACAGTTACCCACCCCTACCTTACATTATTAGATTAATGTCATTGTCATTGTGCTTTTTGTGGACATCAATTGAAATTGAATTCTGAAATCTCCAGTTCCAATTCCCGATTTTGAAATATAAAACTGTAAATGTTTATTATTTTCTTTTTGTATTCCACACTGAATTGCCCTAAAACCACCTTCAACCTACTACATACAACCTATTTACCTAACTAGTGAGCATATTCATATATCACAACGGCTATTCCCTATGTGTAGAGTTATATTTAAATTGACCCATACTATACCATAGAGCCACGTTAATTTTTGAATGTAGCAGAGACCACACTTGTGTAGAGGCGGATATTTAACGAAATAACGCTACTGTAACTTCCATAGCAGAAATTAAAAAATTGCGTCCATTTTAGCAAGGAGTTTCTGCCCTCAGACATTCCAAATACCTCGTCTCTCGTAAAGAGGGTGATTCCAGTATATTGCATCACGAGGCCACGGGATTGCTTTTCACTTTTCGATCAGAAATGAATGAACGAACTTGTAAGTATGCTCTACACATCATATCTGTATTACACATAAGAGTAGGGAATTAATTGTTGATGCTTATTAAATTTAGATGCAGCATTTCCAACGTTAATACCATCGGTTGAGGACTGGTTAACACCTCCATTTAATTCTCATAAATATCATCAAACGCAGGATGCTGAAGTAGTATTACATTGTGGAGGAGAAGAAGAATGAGGGGAACACTTTTTCGTGCTTTGCTGAGCTGTCTCTCCGCGCTTCAGTTATCGACTGATGAACTCAGGATCAGGATCATGATCAGCCTGACGTTGAGGAGCAACGTAATTCCCGTAATGTCCATCCTACAAACACCAAACTCAATTGTTTAATCCTGATCAGTCAATTCCATTATCTTCAAAGTCTAGGCGTAATATAACTTTACGAGCAAACTTGAAAGTGACAACACAGCGCAACACAACGTCGTGAATCAAACGGCAGATAAATTACGGAGACGAGCAGCATACGGTATATTTAATTATAGTTACATTAAATGTCTATTCGCCTCGACGTTGTAATTATTAGAGATTAAGTAAAATCGGTAATCCCGGTCATTGTCCAGACCGGGATAAAGCTTATATGAATTTACCAGGAAGTCTAGGAAAAATGGATACGGGTTAAATTAAATTTCTATTAAATTTCAAATTCACTGTTTAAAGAATTCGTGATGTAGAATTGGGAAATAAACCCCAATGTTAGTAAGTATACAGCAACAAACTGAGGCCGCCGCGCGTTTACATCGGGGAAGTCAAGAAACGAACGTCAGATAGAATGAATCGGGCATTTTACTTTTAGTCTATGTATCTTGCCTCTGAGCGTGAAACACTTTCCATTAAAATCTCATATATATAGGTATATATAAACTGTACATTGTTTGTACATCGATTTTTCGTTTTGCTTCTACTGAGAGATTGGATGCATCATGTTCCTGCATTGTACGTTATTGCTAGAAACACATATCTACTTATGTACAGTCTTTGTACTTACTTATAGATTACAGTTTTTTGGAGGCACCACTAGCATTAGCAGAAGTGTATGTACATATAGTCTGGATAACCGAAACCGAAAGTAGCAAATCTCAAGGATAAAGTTGCAGTTTGCATTCGAAGTTTATTCTTACCAATTGCCACTTGCGAGTATCCCCATAGCAAGTACACACGTTTTAATTGCATAATATTCATTTATTAATTATACAATACGGTTACCTATATCAGTGTTTTTGCAGAATGATGTGAAATCAATTATTGTATTTTCAACAATAATAACTATGTTAATAAGATGTAATATACTTTAGGAAAACTTAATACGTATCTTAATGAGCAATTGAATCGTGTATCTATCAACGGTGATGAGGAAGGGGGGAGGGGGAACGAAGCTACATTTCAAGGACATAGTGATTGGATTTTTGAGTTTTTGAGCGATAGTAAAATTCTGACAATCAATGTATTTCTGGTCTCCCTACTCCCTATCAGTAGTTTTAACCTTTACCAGAAGCATAGCAGATAAATTAAATAACAATATATAACATGTTTTTAAGCAATACTCAGCAAGTTCATAATAAATACATGATTCAAAAGTAATGTGTTCAAACTTAAAGCTGAACGCAACGTAAAATTTATCGTTAATTCAATTAGGAACTTAATTGCAGTTATAATTACAGAGATGCGCGTTTGATTATAAGGTAACTGTAATTTTCTGATGGTTTCGATAAAGTTATTCGGGACTATAAAATATGATGCAATGATGAACTATTTTCATTTTTCAAATTAAATAGCAGAATTCATAAACTAGGTAATCATATTATACTGGTTTCAGTTTAGAATTACGCCTCTCCTCTATTTATATTTAAGAAAGGGCATCTTCAGACTTCAGATCTTATCTACTATACTACTAATTATATCTGCAAGTACTTTACTGCTCACTACAATATGAATTTCGCGTGCTATACCAGTAAGCACAAACGTACGGTACTCCTCGGTCGTTCGGTACTGCAGTCTGCAGTGTTTTATGACTAACTGTAAGAGGATGAGTGTGAGTTTTGTGAGTGAGTACTGAATACTGAAGCACCTTTAAGTACATATATGTTATTATGTATATGTATGTAATTATATTATATGTTACTACAGTATTTAAACTACAGGACGAAATAAAAGTGTTAGAACTGTAGGAATGGTAGTGTATGTACAGTGACATACAGTAGACAGTTTTAAAAGTTTAGGTAAAGTCGTAGTGTAGGTACCCACTACTTTTTGCACTTGGATTTTGTACTCCGCTGAAGCGTACAGGTGACATACAGAAAAGCCCAGCGGCAAGAAGGGTATTTAGCGTGTCGGGTGGTTGATTTATATTAAAAAATAGGAATTGTCAGTTTTTGAGATTTCTAGCTGTATGGATGTGTGTGAGAAACAGTCAACAACAGTCAACAGTCAACAGTGAGTTGTGAGTTAATCTCTTTATATAAATATTTACTTTTCAGTGTTCTTAAAGTGGGGGCTTTCCTTTCGTCATGTCATCCACTTAATGACTTATCTATTTCCTAGACTATTATTTGGCTACTTATTACAGTTTATCTTCCATCTAATAATTGTCTAACCTTTACCTTCTCTGTGACACAAAAATTATTCGTAATTAAGAAAAGGTGGCAGTTTAGGAAGTTTAATACACCAGCAAGTTCACTCCCGTCTATTGGTATAACAAGTTCTGACCTTCTAACTGTCAGCTGTCATCTGTTGTACTTCGGCGTACGTTCGACTTTACTAGCTATCATTACTGAATCTTGAAAGCATTTTAACTCATACTATGGGAATGTCGGGTGTATGCAACCAACATAATTATTGTGTGTCTACTACTCATTGTTTTTAGTAAGTCATTATAACTAATACCACCTGGGCAACAATACCTAACTTCAAACTGCTTAATTCCGGAGTTCAGGATATCAGTGTATTTCTTTTTTGGAATTGACGATTTGGAGTTCAATTCAGTAACAGTTTAACATTTATTTTAAGCAATTTAATTTCAATTGTGTTCACTTCCAACTGTTGACGTGGAGCTTAGTGCAGTATTTACGTTACACAGTAAGTGATGATGTATTATGTATTATAGTGTGTGTAAGTCATAAGTATAGTAAGTACTAATAGTTGTTATGTAGTAAGTAAACGTAAAGCTAAAATTCAAAATTGTTTAAATGTTTGTAGTAGTGCCTAGCGAAACCAATATTTTGTACCTATTTTGTATTTAATGCGTAATATTGGTTTTAACTAAATGCTAGTTGATATATTTGCTATTTCTGTCTGTAATCCTCAGCCTCGATCATTTCATGTTTTATAAAAAACACAAACCAGTAAAAAGCATTGGATATTGGATTGCTGCGACGTTGATTAAAATGTTTGTGTTATATATATAATTACTTTACGATCTTAAGTGTAATAAATATAGGCACGTTTAGAGTTTGACGTTACCCCTTTTCACTTATGAGATCATATGTTATAGAAATTGAAATTAACGGTTTTGTGTAGGTGCTTATTTAACTGTTAGGAACTTAGACTGAACTAGAACACAGAACGAGAACACAGAACTGTGTAACACTAGACCAGCCAGAAATAATTTAAAGTTTAGAATAAGTAAATGTAAAACGGAACGGTATAGAAATTCGGC
>JAQFZE010004692.1:0-10969 GCA_034695245.1 Dicyrtomina saundersi | reverse complement strand
TTAGTTTAAGCACTTGGGCTAAGTAGCCTTACAATTCTGTGACTTTTCAAAACTGATAAAAAATCAACAAATATGAGATAAAATCATTGATTTCTTGAGATTTCATGCTGTTTATCAACAATGTTTTTGCATACTTGGAAATCCGGGCTGCCTACTTGAAAATCTGGGCTAGGGTGCCCCACCTACTACAAATGTCCTTATTTTCAAAATTTGTTGGTTGTATTTTCTTCTGCAATGTAGATATTGCAAACTTGTATCAACAGATACGTGTCCATAAGAATTGCTGAAATTTTCTCGCCTATATTAACCATATGGGAGCTTTTAGACCCCTTACAAGTCCGTTTGGCTATCTCAATTCAGGTACTTGTTTCCAACAAGTCATAAACAAAATTTGGTATCCGTTTCTGTTTGATTTTTTAGCCTCATATGTAGATGACACGAGCTTTGGTGGCGCAACATTTAGCCAGATGCTTTAGAGGCTAGAACAGGTTCTTCATACATGTTTAAAATCTAATATCAAATTAAAACCGTCTTTGAAAAGTGCTTTTTTGGTTTTCCCTCTATTATATTCTTAGGGCATCAGGTTGACAAAGATGGTATAAGGATAGATTCTGAAAGGGTCAAGGCCATAGTGGAGTATCCATATCCTAAAAATACTACTAAAATTAGACGGTTCATTGGGATCTTCCTCTTTATAATTCGCATGATAAACAGATATTTTCACGTGGCCAGCCCTCTACTTAAGCTCTTAATGAAGAACGCTCCTTTTAACTTCGACGACTTGTGTCAAAACGCCATTGCCACGCTCAAGAAATTGATCTTCGACGCCCCACTTCTAGCCTTTCCAATCGCCAATAGTCAGCCTGAACTTTGGTCGGATGCTAGTGAGTACTGCATTGGCTCCTGTCTCATTCAAAACATAGACGGGTTCAGACGGCCTCTTGCGTGTAACTCACATCTACTCACCGATCCGCAGCTAAAATAGTTCACCCCCGAAAAGGATTGCTATGCTATCGTACGGTAAAAAACACTGTTGAGTGTTAGGTCGCATCATACATGTATATACTGGCCATTCTGCGTTGACTTCCATTCTGAAGACATCATAAGTCAATCCTAGACTCATTTGCTAGAGGTTAAAATTAAGTTCTTGTCAAATTAAAATCTTTCATGTCAAAGAGAAAAATAACGACATGGCTGATGCTCTCAGCCGACCACCACGAGATATGCCTACACAGGCATGAAAAGAGCTGGAGCCCGAAACCACCGTCTATATACGTAGCATCAGGGATGCAAAAATAGTCCACCTGAGCTTAGCAACCTTTGACCTGAATCATGAAATCTTTGCTATGCAGCGACGCGATCCCAAATGCCTTAAGATTATTGAATCTTTAGAAAAGAATAGGGCCAATAACTTTGAAGGTGAAAACAAATTTTGTGAGAACTACCAACTGCATGACGAAGGACTACTACAACGAATTAATTATGACCCCGCTGGTCTGATGTGGCTCATAGTACTTCCATATCCTTTATCGGAGGAAGCAGCCCAGGATTTCCATCGCAAATCTCGTCTAGTTAACGGAAAAAAATTTCAGATTATGCAAAATTAATTTTGGTTCTTTAACATGCATCGCATTAAACTCAATGTCTGTAGTTTCTGCGAAACTTGCCAACGGTACGCAAAGGTTAATTGGAAAAACCCTTGCATGTAATGATCACACCACAGGTCCCATTCCACTGCATATCGGTTGATCACATGGGACCTCTAAACAAAACTTTAAGAAAACACAAATATATCCTAGCGATCATTAACCAATGTATCAGGTACCTCTGGCTATTTTCAGTCGAATCCACTAGTTGGAAAGACTTCGCCAAGCACTTGTTACCGTTTGTACAAGAACACCATCCACGAAGCATTGTCTCAGACAATGGTGGGGCGTTTGTAGCCACAGAATACTTAGGGTTTTGGTTAGAAAATAAAATCACCCGGATCATTTCGTAAATTTCACATTCGGTAGCATACTTGAGAAATTACAACATGAACATAACGGATTTTGGGATGATGCGTTACCTGGAGTACAGAATGCGTATAAAAGCGCCCTACACTCTAGTACAAAATTCACACTATACTTCCTAATGCATTGCATAAGCCTTTCAAACCGTAATTTAAATCTTTTAACGGATTACTTAGATCCCAAATGGAATCTGGATCAAAGAACAGGCATAAATTGGTGAAATGTTCCGCATTCGTATGCAGGCATTCCAAAACTCGTGCAAAAGTCAGTTTGTATTTAACAAGCGGTATCCCGCTAGTAATTTGACATTAGTGACCTAGTTTTGAATTTTAACTATACCCGCCCACCAGGCACCAAATCTAAATTCATGATGAAATACACCGGTCCTTATAAAGTTTATAGTTTAAATAAAAATATTCACTCCTACTTCCTCTGTGACCACACAGAGGACATCAATACATTTTTAACCAGAACGCGTTTTACGCCTGGCCCATGGTTACAACCTTTGTAGACATATCTGACCAACGGATCCCAGCACCAGAGGAATCGGCAGTCGACACCAATTCGATTAACGACCTTCGGGCCGTTCCGGCGGAAGACGCCTTCCTCGCTGAACCTCGGCTGGATCCCACAGATGATCCTCCACAAATTAATGATATAGCCGTCATTGACGTTCTTTCGAGGGGGGATCATACCCACTCGGCGGAGCCTCCGATACATCATGGCTACATACCCTTACCACCGCATGGACAACTGTCTGTCCACGACGACAGTAGTTCATCATACCGTCCAAATCAAAGCATTTGGAGCACAGATGGTTCCCATTCCTTATGAAACATCCGTGCCCAACCGCCTGTTAAACGTATAGCTGATACGGAACTTCCGCAACCTGGACCATCGTATCCAGCCTTAATTACCAAGTCGGCGTTTCGTCAAACGCCTAGGGGTAATGTCAGGGATGGTCTGATTTTGAACCTTTAAAATCTTGAAAACTGGACACGACGGGCTTAAAATTTGGAACAGTCCTCATCATCATCCGCAGGAGCTTCTAAATCATTTAAGATGATAAAGAAACCAGTAAATAGAGCTCCGACTGACGCGTTAAACTTAAATGGCTTAGTAAGAATTCCGGGCGCCGAAAGTGAGGAGAGCACATCAGGAAGCTCAACCACCGGAAGCGCATCCGTCAGTCAAAAGAGTGTAGAGATCAGTCAAAATATTTCTGAAAGCTTGACTCGACACGACAGACAAGATACACAAATCCTTAGGGGTGTAGAGAGTAGTCAAAATATTTCTACAAGCTCAACCCAGCGACAGGATTTTTCCCCTCAAATGAGCCAGGGAGGAAACTCCAACCGTTTAAATCCAGCCAAGTGATCTATCTCCAGTAGCATGGTGGGCGCTTGCGCCACCGCCATTAAGGATAGAGAGCTCAGCTCCAAAAATTCAATAGAAAATAAACCACTTGGAACATTTTAAAATTTTGTTATTTAACCATCAAAACTCAAATTAAATTACAAAATTAGTCAACTTCTAATTAAACGATTTAAAGAAAGATATGAAAAGATTAAGAATAATACCCAACCAACCCCTATGAGCAAAGAGAGTAGTCAAAATATTCCCACAAACTCAGCTTCAGAAGTTGTTTCCACTCATTCTGAAGGCGTGGAACATAATGCAACAAATCCTAACTCGAATGGAAACAACCTTTTCCCAAACCAATTCATACTTTCTACACAAAATTTAAACAATACCTATCCTAGTATTGGTGAAAAGATTTTGAGCCCCCCGGCTCAAAATCTACAAACAAACCCACGATCTAGTTCTCAAGAGCAAAAGATTTCTCCCCGCTACCCTCAACATACTTGGAGCGGGCAAAATCAAAGTTTTCCTCACCATCCCGACCATTCTTGGACTGCGGAAACTCAAATCATTCCACCTCCATCAAACGGTACCAAAGATTCTTGTGCCCATGGAGGTGTAGATTCAAAAACTCTTTCACTTTCTAGCTCATCAGATTCGCGGGTCAGAAAAGGGGTAATTTAGTCTCCTAGTAGCATCAATCCTCCTCCGACTAGACCTCAGATAAATCAGGTTTCTGCAAACCCTTCACCAAACCGAGATGTAAATGTGAACATAAAGCTTTCTCATAGGAATTGCTCCCATACGAGTTCTAATGGAAGTAAACATAAGGGTTTACCCTCCAAAAGATCCCCACATACTAGATCTGGTAGAGAAAGAACTTCTCCTCGGAGAAACTCACCTTCACGTCACAGTGAAATCCTAAATTGCACTTCAGTAGGAGAAAACATCAAAGGACACAAAAACAAAATTCTGCTATGAATAGGGAACCTCAGTCCAGTTTCGTACCCATCCGTAGTCCAAAAAAGAAAAGGAATAGCTTAAGTTATTAAGTCAATCCCGATCCCACTAAAGGAGCAACCAGAGCTAAACCTCCCTTTTGCAACGAGGCGACGATAGCTTTAAAAAGTGCGATCGGCGGATCCTGATCAAAAACTACTGAGGACCCCAGCTCTTACACAGACGACGATTAAGCTCGCCCACCAAAACAAAAATCTCGTCGTATAAAGCGTGATGTTACGCCTCGCACTCTCACAGACAGCGAACTCCGTCCCGGAGCGGCAACTCGATCAATAATATCGCTCTCAAAGGCTCCTGAACAAGTACCTAGCTCAGCCGCCCGTGGAGTTGCTCCCTCTCCAAAACCCAGTAAAAATAAAGATAAATGAAACACTTTCTCCCGCAGTTCTCAAAAAGAAAGCACAAAAGCTGTTCGCACAGATCTGATCACTCAGATAATCAAATGCATGGGGAGCATGCATACCAACATATCACAGTTAATTCCGACTCCATCTGACTCGGAATAAAAATTTAAATTAATAATCAAAAGTTCTATAATACAATTAAATAACGCGTCTTTTAATTACGAGGGGATTCATAATTGGAATTTCCACTTAAGCATTGAATCTCCCGAGAAATTCCAGAGAAATTCAAGGCTCAAATGTGTAATCCAACTTCTGGATCTCCGAACCTCAAAATTTCAGAAGTAAATGTAAACAAATATGTACACTATATCTCACAGTAAGGTAGGATGCAGGTATAGTGTGAAGAATAATGTACTATCGCAGTGGCAGAATGGAGATATCCCTAAGCGACAGCGACGAAGGAAACGTCTCCTCCGACCAAGAAGACTTTTGGCTAGGGCCTGATACTGTGGAGTATAAGCCCTCTCCACGAAGTCCAACCAATACCGTCAACTAGGACCCTGTTCTTGAATTCCCTCCGACTGGAGCGAGAGATTAGGAAGCTTCCCCAGCATCCGCCTCTTCTCGAAAGGAGACCACTGTACTTCCCGCCGAAGGCTCCGCCAACGAGCGACCAAAGAATTCCGGTGACGGGTTCATGACTACTAAAAATAAGTATTCCTCTAAAATCAGAGAATGTCCCAAATGTAAAAAACATTCCGTAAAAGGGGACATTCGGCATATATATAAAGATTGCCCCCTTTTTAAACCACCAATGAAAACGCGAATTACAAGATGTGGCCACTGTGTTGGTGGCCACTGCTACAAATTTTGCAGATTCAAGGGAAACCCTCCCAACCAGAGATCATGTTAAAATTCCCAAATTCTCTATTAGAAACTGTTAAGTTCGACTCTTTCCGTAGCGAATTCCTTCAGAATTCACTCCAAAAATTACCTACGTAAAATAAAAATTAAAAAGTGAACCAAAAATCAACATTAACTCGAGCATCAGTCCTCTACTGACCCCCGAAAACGCTTAAGTGCATAAATATTACAGTGCTTCGAGCTGAGGAGAACTTATACGAAATCGTGGAAAACTATGACTAATTTTTCTTGGCTTGTTTAACCCTTTTGTTATGATAGATGGATTCTTCTGACCATTCCTCGTCAGATGAAAGCCACACCTGGACATCTTTGCCATAACATTCTCCTCCACGCTCCTCCGCCGGTGACGTTGTTTCAATGTTGTTTCAATGTTGTTTAAGACCGTAGAATCGTCACAAGCAAAGAAACGCAAGGAAGAAACTGCGGAGAAACATTCCCGAAAGAAAGTGGAAGGCGAAAACCATTCCCTTAGTGAAAGTGAACATCATCAGTTTACCCAACAGTGCCACGATCAAACATCCCAACGAAAAGAAAACATGCTCAAGGATGTAAAGAGGCCTTTGAAGTCCATGCTTCATGGTCAAAGATCATGTCATCACGAGGAGGATCAAGAGACCTACAAACGGTGGCAGAAGAAAGCCGCCGCAGTTCTCGAAAGTGTCCAGAGCGGGAAACCATACATGCCGTCGGACCATCAACTTCAATGCACCCACCAGGTCTTTCCCCTCCGAAAGAAAAGACACCCTTATTCTAGTTCGAGTTCAGAGGATGAATTAGTCCCCCAAAACTCCTCTCAAAAACAGAATTCTGGATCTGCCCCATCGCCCTTACCAGTGTCTTCACAACAGCAACCAGAAGATGAGGGAAATTCTTCGAATAATTATGATCACATATGGGTCCCACCACCCAAGAAGACCGATGCGCAAGTAAAGGCCCAGAAGGCGGAATTAACTAAGCTACGACTAGAACCAGGCTTCAAAAGTTTGCAAAGAGGAAGGCCTCCGTACACAAAGAAGCGTGTACCTAAGGGTACACCTGGTTCCATAGAAAGCTTAGCGGCCGCATCTCACTCAGACCGGAGACCTCAAAGAACCCTTCCGGAACCACCCGTGCAAATTAGTGCTTAACGAGTATCGGAGAATCAAGCGAGAAACGCACTCGCCCCGACACGGCTCCAGATCATCTCGAACCAGTGGCCACACGATTGACGTCCCTCGTTTATAAAACCCCCTCCGATCTCAACCCCATCAACCTCTAGGGGAAAACCTCAGATTACTGGAGGTCAGTTCGTCACCAGCTTGGCGGGTGGCCGCCCTCCTCATGATACTACTAAGCCGGTAGCCCCCACCGAGCAACGGGCATCCTTGGAATACAAGCCCCCGGCGGACGCCCCTCCGGTTCTCACCCTAAAAGGGCCAACAACAGTCCCTCAGCACAGCAAAATTCAACCGTCGTGTCAACCGCCTCTAAGCTCCGCCAAAGCCTATCTGAATTCGATGAGGCTGCACGACGCTACCATGACCGGTCCAGATTGAATTTTCACATCACAAGACCAAATCCAAGGCTATAGCAAAGTAACGACGAACCCCCACCATCAGTTGATCAAGAGCACAAAAACGCCCTCGAAGCCGCCAGGGCAAGAGAACGCATACGTGCCGATGAATTCCGTCGGGGTCCATCTCTCTCCAGGCCTCATACTGTTACCTCTGAGAGTATACAGGGTGTTGCTCGTACCGCAACCGGAACTTCCCAAGGAAGAGAAAGTGTTTCGGGAACTCCAGCCTCACCACCACCTTCTGAGAAAGGCTTACCTGTATCTATCCCCACACAGGCCGTTAAAGCACTTCAGGATCCCCAACGGAATTCTCAAGCTTTACCAACAATTCGGGTACTAAGAATCTCTGAAGCGGTTTACGAGGGGAGCGCAGGTTATTACACTATCTCCATGCAAATGGAATTCGAGAGATGGCTAGGGCTCAGGCTGATCAGGTCCACTCACAGGAGATCTTCCATGATATGATCATGAACCCGGCAACTAGATTCCCCCACAGAATCACCTTTGAGGCAGACCCCGAATTCCATCTAATACTCTCTCCCGCAGAGACGAATCCGATGGACCGTTCCTTTAAGAATTTCACATACAGAAATTCAATGAGAATGTTCGTGAACAACTCAAATGCCCGCCTAATACGACACGTACGAAGAGATGGGACGTTCCGTGTCCCGTGACGCTTCCCATATGAACTCAGATTCGAACATTCTAACCCCATCATTCCACCCGTGAATCAGTTGTTCATTGAATCGGTCCCCAGAGAACGGCCAACGCAACAAAACCTACATAATCCAAACTCCATCGTTCAGGAGATGGACATGGTTCAAGTCGTTCGTTTACAAACTCTACCACGAGAAGATGGGACAGTCGCGCTGCAGTCGCAGATCATCTTGCCCAATGTAATCGTCTCGGGTCAAGACCTACAACCCCAACATCGATTTCAACCGGCTCCAGCTGAAGTTCAGACCCCAAATCCAACCTGTACCTCCACAACCACATGTACAAGAGGATCCATCTCAAGTTGGAGATGAAGCCCCCAACGTTAATATTCCGGATACTCCCGGGAAATCTCGGGCCCCACAATAAAATCTTTACTTGAATATATTCCCCATAAAGGAGGAATTAACTTCATAATGAATTAAAAAATTTAAGAGTGATCTAAAAATTCTAATCAGTGTTCATTTTTGATTTCACTTATAAAAAATAAAATTATAAGAATCTCAATTACTTATTTTCTGAAGCAAACTAACTTTGTTAAAATAAAATACATCTTAGATAATTCGGGTAGGCAGCCTCCTTAACATGAAGTAAGGAAACCGATTCGAATCCCCTGCGTAAAAATTTAAGAATTATTACTTTGTTTTTTTAAAACTATTTGTCATTACCATGTCCAGAATAATGAGGTCGTTACGCACATGAATTGAAGCCGTAGGGCTCCGTTTAGATATGTCTTTTTATTCATTCCATTTTTCTTTGTTTTGCCAATCGGCCTTTTTATGTCCTACCGCTCCATCCCCAGATAAGGGGGTAGTTGAAATTCCTTTATGATCATGCATATGAAATCATAATGTTCATGCAAATAAAAATTTACTCGTAAAACCTATCTTTTTCCAAATCCAAATTCAAATTTTTGATTTTATTTCAGTCAAAAGAGAGGAAATGTAGAGCAAAGTCCAGAGGCATACACATCAAGGTTAAAATGTAATTGTTGTGCGTGCTTCCCCATTCTTTTCTCGTTAAAGCTGCCCCTCCGTGAGGACACGTCGCCTACAAGAGGATGATGAAAAGGGAATGGCGATGTACGCACTTATTTAGCACAGGTTCTCCTCAACTCCATCATACAACCATAGCCATCTAACAGAAAAGATTAGACACTAAAACAGATGATAAAAAGAAGACACGACTCTTCCTATTCTTCGACGATCGACTGGGAGCCGTCGGTGGAACTCGAAGGACAAAGGCCCTGGAGCACAAAGCCGAACCAGCAAGTTTGACGTGGAAGAAAGGAGGAAAAGCGATCCTCACCAGTCCCAGGATAGCGTTACGGAGAGAGACATATCAACTCTTTAAATTAAAATTATTTTTCATTTTTATTTTCCGTGAACTTTTGGTGATTGTGAAGGGAAACCATGGAGACCCATAAAAAAAATAGGGACTTGCCACGTATTTATACCGTAAGATCATAAAAATAACGATCAAAATTGAAAGGCTGAAGGAGCAGCAAACCCGTGACCGGAGCAAATCTTTGAGGTTCTTCTTCCCCATTGCTGCTTCATGGTGAGCGGTGGCGTGTGATGGGTCCCTCTATCGACATCCACCATGCCACCTCGAACCATCGCCTTAACTTCTTAATTCGGCAACTAAAACTAAACCTAAAACCAAAAGTAAAACTGAAAATATATTTATAATAATTTAAATTAAACAAATTTATTCAAAATTGAGGAAAAAATAAGGTAGGATTGGCTGGGGTTTGGCTTTAACTTCTAGACCTCCATCGTCTTCAGCGGCTTTTTCCACATGGAGTGTCCTCTGTCTTTGACTCTTGGTGTAGTTCATGGCCACTACAGGGAACCTCAAACCACGTTCCAAACTGGACCAATTGGCATAAATAAATTAAACTAAAACTGAAAGTAAACGAAATAAAAATAAAACTAGAAACTTACCATAATTCGTATCCAAAACTCAGGTCTGGTACTAGAACTGGGTCTGTATGTTGCGGTGCAGTGTGCTTGCTATTTGGAACGCTCTGGTCAGCAGGCACATCTTGCCCGTACGCATTCAGATCCTCTAGTCCGGATGACGTCGAGGTCGAAACCACGACCACGACCGCCGTCCCACCAGTCCTCCTGTTTACATTCATAAAAATATAAGAAACTCGAACTAAAACCAAAATGCAAAACATGTTATTTGAAATAAAAGTAAATTCGGCAAAATTTCTGTCGCGGACCGGATTGCCATGAATTGACGCCAACAACAACGACCGTGAAAAAGTGCCGCTCGCATTGCACAGTCGGCGGTTGTCTGGTGTAGGTCCAGAATTCGGAGCTTTAGGCCTGAAACACGGCTTAGCCCCATCCGGCTCCGCCATAATCCCGGGCCGAGCTACTGCCACTATGAAATATCACATCATAAATAAATCAACTTAAACTATATTGAAATCGAGTTATTTATAAGTTTAAATAATTCCAATCGCTAAGATTTTTACCTTTACGTTCAGTCCTAGGTAGGTACTCGGTTGAATCTTCAGCCAGGAACTTTCCGACCCCCCCACCGCTTCTCAGTGGGTTCACTGGCCTAAATAGTGTGGTGGACGCCCCCGTTAAACATAAATCTACCATCTGATACCATTATTGTAGGAATCTTAGCACTTACCACATCAACTAACTAACGCACTTTCATAAATAGTCTGGTAATAATCGGGTTTAAGGGTTGATGGAGATAGGGAACTCAACTACGACTTCAAACTCTCCCCGGAGGGACGTTGTGACTTCCGTAGTGGTAGTGCTGTGTGAATCGCAAGTCATGGGTTGACGCTTCTCCATAGTACTATCTCTTTCCTCCGCTGTACGCTGCCTGGCTTGTTTCCCGTTCACTCTCTATCCTCTTCCTATTCCCATTTCCTAAGCACTGGATCTGAAGCATGTCTCATTGGAATGGTCTGCCATAATTAGAAAGGTAAAGATAGACAGAGCGCTCTTTGGCTGAGAATATTGATAACTTCTCGGAGACTGAGTAATACTCTGAACTATGTAGGC
>JAQFZE010004691.1:0-10969 GCA_034695245.1 Dicyrtomina saundersi | reverse complement strand
CCACACTATTCGTTCTTACTGAGGCCCAAGGAAACGTTTCTGGCTATGCTTTTCCAGATCCCGAGACATCATAGTAAAAGGTTTGCTTGTGAGTGGGAATTTAAAAATTACTGTTTACTCTGATCTTCAAGGGCCACGATCCAAGCTGGATTCTCTGGAAAGTAATGAGGAACTTTTGGAATTTTTAAATAATAAATTTATTTCTAAAATTGCCAAAAGTGAAAAAGGAGTCCTCATAGGCTACGAATTGTATCCTATTGCAAATCTTGCTGAGATGGGAGTACTCAGTCCGTACATTCCATATGGCCGTTTATCATCTAAGGGTCATCGACCGTCCGAATTTATTGACGTATTAAATTGTATCGAGCTTGCAAGGGTTCAAATACATGACCTGCATGACATCTTAAGAGTACATAAATTCGTCATAGCTGAAGATTTTACCACACTGGATAAAATTAAAGAAGAATTTCATTCAAACTTGTGTGGTTACAAGGGAAAATTTCAACGAGTTATTAAGGAAATTAAAGGCGGGAAAATAAAATCAGAGGAGTTCGGGCTTTTACTCCGAGAGTTTAGGAATCAGTCTTTCTTCCGGAACAATCAGTACATTCCAATTGAGGATTTCAAATTGATTTTAAAAGAGAGGGAAGAAAATGCCAAGGAAGAAGCTGGAAACAAAAAAGGTTAGTTACTATAATGAAATCTATTAAAAATTTCGTCCTAATTTTAAATTCAGTGAATTTAATAGTACGTCATTTTTTATTTCAGCGAACCCCAAACCGGAACCAAATCTACCACTGAGAGAGGTGAACATCTTGGTTCTAGGGGAAATCGGCGTTGGGAAGTCCATGTGGATCAATGCAATCGCCAATTACTTGAACTATGACACGCTGGACGATGCGGTCGAAGCATGGGCAGTTGAGCCTATTGTAATAATCCCGTCCCAATTCACAATGACCAACGATGACTTTGAGGAAATCACGGTCCCCATCGGTGACAGCGATCCTAACGAAGTCCAAGCTTCCGGTCAGTCCGCGACACAGCACCCCACAACCTACACTTTCAAAACCCGGAACCTCCTCATTCGAATGATAGATACTCCCGGCATCGGGGACACCCGGGGAATTAAGCAGGATAAGGAACACTTCCAGGAAATCATGAACCACATTTCCCACGTGAATATCATTCACGGGATCTGCGTCCTTCTCAAGCCCAACAATTTGCGGCTGAGTATTTTTTTTCAGTATTGTGTCAAGGAACTCATCACTCAACTCCACCGAGATTGTATACAAAACATTGTATTTTGTTTCACTAATGCCCGGAGTACCTTCTACCGCCCGGAAGATACCCTTCCAGCTCTTCGCGCTCTCCTCAAAGTTGACAACACAGGCGAGTTGCTAATACCGATGAGAAAAACGACCATTTACTGCCTTGACAACGAAGCCTTCCGCTTCCTTGCTGCTGTAAACCACGCTCAATCCTTTGAAGACAGTGAGAAAGCTAATTTTGCTCAAAGTTGGAAAGTATCATCGGATGAAACCCAACGGATGCTAGAATACTTCTTCACTCTCCCACCCCACGAAACTAAGCGCACCGTGACGCTCAATACAACGCGGCAGATGCTCATTAAATTGGCCAATAAACCACTCGCAGAAGTCTCGCAGACGAACCAAACAAATATTAAACGGGAGCAGGAAATCATCACCAAGACCTTAGCTGCTTTCGCAGTATTCCTCAAAGAAAACTCAATCATTCCTTATAACAATGCAATCATTATGTATCTCGACTACATGATTCAGCTGGTGGAGGAGAAGGTGAGTAGTGGCGGGATGAAGATGACTTTGAATAAATTGCGGAAGACGAAACAAATCTACGAGGAGGAGGAGGAGAAGGTGTTGCTGGCAGCGATTAAGAACTCCAGCGGATAATGTCACGTCAATTGAGCTTTAGGACACACACGTAGCGTTCTACATTAGATGTTGATTGAAAATGAAAATGTGAAAAGTCATACCGCCAGAGAAGAAAAACCCACTCCTGTTTATATTTTCATCGCACAACAGTCTTAAAAACAATTTAGTACTAGTTGACTAGTTTAATTACGAAAGTTCGATTGGATTCCTTTCATACATCATTTTATGTTTGTGAGCTTTGCTTTAAAGTGATTTGTCACTAATCTGATTTCTTCGAATATTAAAAAAACTTTGCTGAGTTCAGTTATGCTCCATGTATGTGTTATTTTTTCAGGTTATTAAAACTTCTTCTAAAAGCCACGTTTAAATATACTGCATTAACTCATCCTTTATGGTTCAACGAGATAAAAATAAATAAAATAATGCCAACTTTAACTTGTCTATTCAGTTAGAATATTACATTGTACCACAAAAACGAGCAAAAAATTATTTCATGCCGTGATTAAATTTAAACTGAATTTTGAACCAGTGAACCATTTCACAAATGCGCGCAAGAGGTGCCCAATTGTTTTTGACGGTGATCGGACAAACCAGTTATCCACAATTAGCAGTTGATTGGACCCATGTCAAAATTCAGGGAAGTGATTTCCGTAAAAACCAATGCGTACGTGTAAACTAAGGAAAATGTTCATGTACATACGTAATTTTAAAGTTCTGCGCGGCGAATACAAGTATAACTTATAGTACAGACCCAACAAATCTCAGCTACAGTTTTCAATGGTCTGTGGTCTGCTACGTCAGATACGCAGAGAATAGGTTCTAGATATTCACTGATCGTGCATAGTGACGTCATTCAAATATCATAGTTTTAGGTACCCCCAATTCGAACTTTAAAAAATTTTCCAACCTAGTTAAACTACAGGTCATGAACATAGATACCTATGTAGGTTAAAGATATGCAGAGAAGATATTCGGGGATCGTCCACAAATGACGTCCTTCAAATATCATGGTTTTAAGTTTTTAAGTACCCCAATTCACAACTTTAATTTTTTTTCAAAATATTGTAACTAAATGTCATGAAAAAAAAATGTACAGATGATAGATATTCAGGGATCGTCCATAAATGACGTGCTTCAAATATCGTGGTTTTAAGCACCCCCATTCACAACTTAAAATTGTTTTTCAAAATATTTAAACTATATGTCATGAAAATAAATGTACAGGTGATAGATATTCAGGGATCGTCCATGAATGACGTCCTTCAAATAACATACTATCAATTACCCCCAATTCCAACTTTAAAATTTCTTCCAACCTATTTGAACTACAGGTCATGAACATGCATACTTATGTAGGATGTAGATATTTAGGGAAGATATTTAGGGATCGTCCATAATGACGTCATTAAAATATTAGTATCATGGTTTTAAGTAACCCCATTTACAATTTCAAATTGTTTTTCAAAATATTTTAAGTACATGTCATAAAAATAAATATACAGGTGATAGATATGCAGGGATCGTCTATAATGGCGTCCTTCAAATATCATAGTTTTTAATAACCCTATTTCCAAATTTAAATTTTTTTCCAACCTATTTTAACTACATGAAATGTACATATATGTGTACATCATTTATTTTCTTGTCTACCTACTACATAATATTATTTTAAAACTACCCTATATAATTACACTAACAAGTATAAACTATGTGTAGCAAAATTGTGCAACGTATACTGAGTTGGACTATCGTCGTTGGACGACAGTGTCAAGTTTATTTTAATAAAGTTGTCTTTCGCTTTCTTGTATGACTCATAATCGTACCTTACGAATTCCTACTATTCGTAACCTGACTACTTGTACCTGTGCGACTCGTAGGTATCTATATCACTGGCATTCAGCCCAAGCGTAACAAGCTTTGTGGTACAAGGAGCGTTCGCACCGACACCTCTTTTTCCTTGCCCAAGGTTGCGATGAAAAATTGTACGCCTGCAGTCATACCTACACAATTTTTACAACCGGCAAACATCTGGCCACCTGCTGGCCGTCACTCAAAAATGGTAAAACTGCGTGCGACTACACATTTATTAAAATCTGAAATCGAAGTGAATTACGTGGAAGGTGAGTTAGTCTAAATCGTCATTTGAGCGTTGCCACAATAGGGTTCTACTCTTTTATTAAATTAAAAAATTTAAATTGCGCAGTGAGCTTAGCATCTACTTTGGGCCCCAGGTCGACAAATCCAGCGCAAAGCGCCGGATGTTTTAGATTTTTTTCATTTAGTGGTATTATTTCTCCTACTAGGATTATTTTTAGGTTTAAAAATAAAAATAAAGCAAATGGAAACCAGTCTTGATAGAAATCAAATAGCATTTGACGAAAAACGAATATTAAGTTAAAATCCTCTAAACTTAATTGTAGGCTTCAAAAAAGTATATTTCTACCCTGTCTAATTTAATTCCTGAAAAGGTTTATTCGCATAAGACCTTTAGCATGTGGACATTGTGGAATAGAGTAATACACTTAAAAGGTTGCAGAATCTGATCTTTGAATTTATTTAATGTCAATTTAACAAAGCAATTTACCAGCATTCATCGAATGTTCGTCCATCGTCCAATAGCTGCTCTAACTCTTGACCTTACAGTCGAAGCTACATGGCTACTATAAATAGCTTAACCAGTATTTCCACAAGCAATCGATATAATTTCTGAGTAGCAACATTTGTAGCTAAAGAGGTAAAGGCACAAACAGATTGTTCGACTCTACAAGAATTCTTTAAGAATGCCAGCGCCCACAACCTCAAGGAAAATGAACGGCACATGACAACTCTATTTACACTGAAGACAAACACAATTTATAGTAACTGTTTAAAATGTCTGTTAGAATCCTGTCAGGTTTAGTCGTGTCTATTTTAAAAAACGTAGCTCACAAAATTATCCGGGTTTTCAAAATATTATTTATCCTCCAAGCAGTAAATCCGTACGGTGAAGAAAAGACAAGTATTCTTTTCACCCCTGAAATTGTAGGCATTATTGAGAAAGGCTTTAAAGTTGGTCATCTCATTGCTATCCATCCATTAGAATGGGACGACTTATCACATCGTCCAAAATTATCTAACTGCAGCAATTGAAGAAAGTTCTGTTGGTATTTCAACGTTTGTCTTTCGTTTACGATCTTTGCGTATTCTCTGGCTAAGTTTCTACGATACCAATGGGTTGAAGGGGCGACAAATTTTGAGAAGATGTTCACAACGTTTTCATTGTGGGCGGCTGGAATTTGTCCCTGCAACCAAATTGCAATTTGGTGGAAAGGAAATGAGATACCTGGATATGTCACATCAGCTTTGAATCTTATCCAGGATTATGAACGTACTGTCAAATATTACTTAAATCACTAAATACTTATACTTAGTCATATTACTAGTTAATGTATGTTTTTGGCAGGTAAAAACGTTCTTCCTGAAGCTACAACCCCAAAGAGTATACGAATTTGTTTTATATTTATGCTTTGGATATTTTACGGACTCTGGGCAAGTGTTATTGTGTGCCTGCTCTACGCCTGGATATACCCGCACACACCTCCCCTCCTTTCCTCTCTTCTGTTGGTGCAGGGAAGGTGTATTGATTCTTGGAGCTGCGAAAGCTTTCTTCAACTGGATGCTCAAGACCTCTTGATTTTAGCTGGCGCGTACGTTTTTGAAGTTCATGTTGCACTGAGTGTATTGACACCATTACTTCTCATATGTTGTACTGCTCTTCCCATCATGCTAATTTTGAATGTGGTCATATTAGAACTCAGGTAATTCTGAAACGTTGTTTAAAAACTAACGTGTAACAAAATCAACGCTGATACAAGCCACTCGCGCCGATGGTAGTTTAAAGTGTATGTATTGAATATTCTGTTATTTACTTAATAGCTCCAAAGGAAGTTAAATGACAAGGGACGTTCTAAGACAGTGGAATTCAAAACTTAAGGTCTACAACCAAAGCGCTATACTTTTTACAATGCTAGTCGACATCTTTTCATTTTCTGCTTCATACATCAAGGCTATTTTTAGCTCTGTTATTATCTTTATGTTCTATGGGATGCTCAAATACACAGGGATATTATCTGTTGGAGCTGGATTCCTCTTCGTCTTTACAGGAGTTTCATTTTTTTTTGTTTTTTATGTTCTCGCCTTGTTCTACTCTGATACATGCGACATCCTTAGGGAATGGAAATTGGAGATGGTGGCTACTAACAGAAGGCAAATAAAAATAAAGTCAATGCAGTTAGCATCCACTCAACCTTTCAAAGTGTATCTCGTTGGCAGAAGTTACTTCGTGGATAAGCCCATGTTAATGACAATGGGTCAGACCATGCTTGAGTCTCTTGTCAGCATGCTTATGGTCTCTGCTTAGACCGCATCTTTGACGTTGATTTTACATTTAAATAAACAAAATTTAACAACTGTTACCCAATTTTACACATTCTATTTATTGTTTGTACTTGTACAGTGTAAGTAATATTACTAATATTTTTGTTCGCAAAGGCTCATGACACTCATAACACCCTTAAAAGGAGTCGTGAGTAGCCTTTTAAGATGCTCTTTTATTTTCGTCCATACGGTTTTTTAAAGTCGCCCCCGTTTTAATGGGAATATGTTAATAAGCGTGCGGATATTAAAGAATGCGCAGCAACGTTTCTTTGCAGTTATAGCATTTTTAAAGCTCACAATGTTACAAGTGATAGGATACTATCAACCCTGCTATATTTTTACTTATAAAATCAAAAAATAAAGGCGTCGACTCTTGTTCTTTTGTTCGAAATTTACCCTGACTCACCCTAACGCCTTTTACAGATTTAAAGATCAACCGAAGGAAATGACGATCTCTCTGGTTTATTGTACGATGCTGCACACTCAGCAGAAATATTTTTAGTTTAAGCTTTTGAATACTTTCAGGGATTTTAAATGCCTAGTCGTACAGAAAGACGTAGATTATACCAACAATAACTGGTGTTTAACAAGTAAAAACGCTTGTGACCACGTCAACTGTTGTTAACGTGATAAAATAAACTGAGCCAACGATTGATACTAAGGTAAATACGTTTTCCAAGAAAACAATATAGTACCCCGTGCTGATGATAAAACAGTTAATGGACAGCTCAATGTTTCTGCATTCTTTGTATGTGTTATTGTTATGTCGTTGTATGTACATGCGCCATAAATGCAGACGCATAATGCACATTTTGCATAGTGCACATTATGCACAATGCAGATGATGCATTACTAATTATACGCATTCGTACAAACTGAGCTGTGCTACCTACATGCGCACTTGACACCTTACATTCTACTTTACAGAGTCTAAAATCTACCACTAACTGTGCCTCTCATATAGTCACAGCAAAAACTCTAATAAAATACTATACAAACTGACAACAATTGAAATACGGCGCTACTTATTTGTTGCCTTCCTTAAATATATATTGGAAGGTTTCAGTAGGTTTGACACGAATAATGGTAGTGGTCTAGGAGGACAACTACCGTAAAAGGGTTATTAACTCAATAGGTCACACGTTACAAGTACAAGTTTTTACTTTGGAGCTGGACTTTGGACGAGATCTCTGTATTTACGTTCAGATTGATTACAAAATCAAATCTTAGTTTAATTACTTAATTAATCTAGATTTATTATTTATACTTAACATGCATACAATGTTAATAAGTTAAAGTACTAAAACCCAAGTTGATTTATAACCCTAACTCAGTCTATTATATTTCACGGATAAGTATTTTTAATAATCATCAATAATTAATACAAAAACCCTAAGTTGTTAATAATAATCATTAATTACCATAGAATTAGTGTGTCTATCTCTCACTTCATATAACTTTTCAAGGTATGGTAGCAAAACCCAAGCTGATTTATCACTTTAACTCATTCTATCATACTTTAAATATAAAAGTTACACATTAACTACATTAATCCGATAGGATAACCTAAGCCATTATTATTGTTAATCCAATCAACATGTAATAACTTAATAACTAAGTAACTCAATTATTACCAATAATACTACCAAGAATATAAGTAATTATCGTACCTCGTGAATAACTTAAACTCCAGTAATAGGACAATACCGATTTTCTTGATTACTTTGCCTGTCCAGTACTAGAATGGAAGAATTTAGTCTAAGTCTAAGTTTGAAGATTGTTGTGAGTTGTCTTTACTTTGCCTCTGTCCTGCTACACTTCTACTGGTAGAATGTAGATATTTGTCACATAACTGTTATTCTAACGTGTTCTATCTATGTGCTTCGTGTCACTCAACCGTGTGGATGTAATCACGATTTAGCTATGTATTGTGTAGACATTCGTCACAATTTCGTAAAAACACTATTTCCTATCAGTCAGTTAGCTGCGTACTATTTAACTGTATGAATGTGACCACTAACAAAACTCAAAGTCCTATGGGTAAGACTATTGCGTTCCAGCCAGCTGTTTAGAAAAGACCACAATCTTACTCAGTGAAGCACTGAAGCCCAAGTCAGGACTAGATAAGTGAGGCTCGAGAGTACGAGACCAACTGATGTCCATTGAAGCAAAGCTCCCTTTTGTACCCCCAGGAGCATTTGTAGCTCTAATGTATAGGAAAATCTAGTAAGATAATTGTTTTACACTATTTACTGAAATGGGTGGGTGATCCATTAATATGTCATGATTCTATTGTTGCTCATTGTATTTACCGTTGTTTTGCCGTTGTGACCTATTTCTGGAGAAATCAACGTAAAAAATTTATTTGTTGTCTAATTTTACCGTTAGATTTATTGCTGTGTTCTATTTTTTGAGAAATAGAAAACAACACACTAACGTTGGCATTTGCCTATGTAAACAGTGAACAAACAGTACATTGAACGATAAGAGATCGTTATGGGTTTCCACACATTTGGATGAGACTGGTTATCTCGTTTAAATCTATGTGCGGTTTTGTGTAAGAGAATTCCCATGTCACAAAACGTAGAAGAGACTTCAGCGAAAAAGGGTTTACCTGGAATCTAAACAATAGAGATGCGGGGCCGTTGAAATAAAATGCGGAGAGCAAAAGCGTGTAGCAAAGGAACGATAGTGCTGTAGATCCAAGTACCTTTACTCATTAGTTTCCCAAACGTTCTTTTCTGCACGGCTCCTATTTTCCTTTCCCTTTCTGTGTGTGTGCGCCTACCTATATATATATAGTATACTGACACTACACATATGTTACCTATATAATTGCATAGAATATACGACAGGCAACACATTTAGATTCACATTAGATACATTTCGTTTCATAGAGTAAACCACAGGACCGTACCGAATTTCAAAATTTACTACTAAACCTGTCAAAGATAAGAGCTTAACCTGTTGCCAAGGCCTAACTACATTCGTGTTAAGATCTTTTGTAAGCATGTAGACAAAAAACTTAAGTGTGGAATCAAGAAAAGAAAGGAACGAGGGGTGAACATGCATATATGAGTAGAAAAAATTCGGCGCTTCGCGCCGGATTTGTCGACTGGGGGTCCGAAGTAGATGCTGAGCTTACAGCGAATAATTACCGTATTTCCTCTGATAGTACGCCCTGCGATCCATTTAAACTCGAAGTTCTTACCCCCGCCTACAATTAGAGACCCCGCGCAATTATAGAGTGCGGAAAATCTATGTTAAAGACCCGCGTACTCCCTATTCTGAGACATCTACCCTCGCGTACCATAAAAGACCCGCGCACTATCAGAGACCCGAGTAGTATTAGAGAAAATACGGTACTTTAATGATGAATTAGACCCATATTGTGGAAACGCTTAAACTCAACAACTCCTAACCCCACCTTAACTTCTTCTACTTGAATTTCTAATTTGATAAAGTCGCAGCAAATTACGGGGGGATTATTAAATTGATAATTCTTCAAAAACGTCATTTATAAACGATCTGTGTATGTATTCTTGTAACATCCTGCATTCAAAGTATGTGTTTATCTAATTTTTGAACAAAATTCCGAGCAGATCCTTAAAATTGTGATGTTTAGATGACGTCATTTATGGAAGATTCCAGTATGAAGCAATGTGCTGGAAGCATTTTATAATATGAGTACCCATTTACCTAATTTTAAAACCTATGATAGGCGGATAATTAAAAAATTAATACTTAAAAAACGTCATTTATGAACGATTTCAATATGTACACTAGTAAAATCCTACGTTAAGGACATACGTCTACCTAATTTCTAAACTAATAACAGTGAAAATCTCTAGAATGATAAAATTTGAATAACGTCATTTATGGACCGTCCCGGTACGTACGCATGTGAAATCTAATCTAACGACATATTTTTACTTCATTTGAGAGCTCATTGCATAGGAATCCATAAAATAGTAAAATTTGTATGACGTCATTCATGGACGACCCCTGCATGCATACTAGTAAAATCCTATGTTAAGGATACATGTCAACCTAATTTCTGAACTAATGACAGCGGAGATCCCTGAAATGGTAAAATTTGTATGACGTCATTTACGGACGATCCCTGAATGCATACTAGTAAAATTCGATGTTAAGGATATAAGTCAGCCTAATTTCTAAACTATTGACAGTGGGGATCCTTAAAATGGTAAAATTTGTATGACGGCATTTATGGACGATCCCTGAATGCATACTAGTAAAATACTATTGTAAGGATATATGTGAACCTAATTTCCGAACTCATGACAGTGGAGATCCCTAAAATTTTGAAATTTGTATGACGGCATTTATGGACGATCCCTGCATGCATACTAGTAAAATACTATTGTAAGGATATATGTGAACCTAATTTCCGAGCTCATGACAGTGGAGATCCCTAAAATTTTGAAATTTGTATGACGGCATTGATGGACGATCCCTGCATGCATACTAGTAAAATCTTATGTTAAGGATATAAGTCAGCCTAATTTCTAAACTAATCACAGTGGGGATCCCCAAAATGGTAAAATTTGTATGACGGCATTTATGGACCATCCCTAAATGCATACTAGTAAAATCCTTTGTTTGTTAAGGATATATGTCGA